>NC_051165.1:255308197-255593197 GCF_013339725.1 Rhipicephalus microplus
AAGAATTTCAGAAGCGAGAGAGAACTATGGCTGCTCAACGAAAACATGAAGTGATTTTTTGAAGAAACTTCTTTGATTTTTTACTCCCATGCCTGCATGACCTGCCTGATAAGCCGGATCCATATGGGACCCTTCATTTACTACATCACACACGTATCTCGAGCGCTTGCGTATACGCGACGCCTCCATTATTAACGCTCATGTTCGAAGACGTTTTCTCGCTATAGTGTCGAATATGCTCCTGTCCTTGACGGCAGTGCGCATGGACCGTTTCTAAAATTACGAACTGCGCACTCCACTCATTGCATGACGCGTCGCTTCTTGAAATTGAGCCGATCGCTGCAGCCGTCGGGGCCTCGTGATCAAATTTAAGCGGCGCTGCAGCTTGAGTGCATTTCTCGTGATTCGCGCTGGCGCGCGTGAGCAAAGCGGCATTTTGTGGAAGGCTTCTTTCGTCTCTTCGAGATTAACCCCCGTATTCAGAAACGCTCCTCTACTCGACTTTCACCCTTCACTTGACAGAGTTGAGCACTGCTGCGCCACAGCTCGGCTGAAAATGACGCTGCGCTACTCAAGAATAGCAGCAGATTATTCTTGATATGCAGTGACTTGCCGTTCTTAGAGATGGCGCTCCCGTCGGCTTTCTCGAGTGAAGGTGAAGCGTTGAGCGAAGGGACGTTCTAGAATACGGGGGTAAGTGTTTCTACTCCGCCTGTGTGCATTCATTTTTTTATCCCTTGGCGTCATCGAAGCACCCTTTGAAGCAACGCCGAACGTGTACTACACTGTGTGCTTTCTCGCGGTTGCATGGCTGCATCGACCTCGTCGATGCAGCCAGAACCATCTACGCTGTATATATAGTGTATACACTTGATGCCGAAGCTTTGGTTGACTCGTTTTCAAGACCGTGAAAGCTGGCAGGAGGCCGGGTTTTTGAAACTTCTTCGCGTGGATAGAGGCTGACAGTGACAGCCTTGTGCTTACTGCTGCCCTCAACGCGTTTTACCAATGGACCAAACGTACTTGGGAAGAGAAGAGACACAACCTAGCGGTTGCCTTAATTTTATTTCCAGTGGTTTCGACCGGTGGACTGGCAAACCCTGACGAAGACCGGTCCATTGTTGGATGTTGGTTTTAATTGCAATATCGAATCGAGAAAGATGCAAATAACAAAATGATGCAAATTTTTGTTTTGACTGAGAATGAACGCAGACGTTCTGCGAGACGCGCCCATCGTGTTCTATTCTGACCGACCCCGTCCCAATGGGCACAGGAGCTCGCCGAACACGTTTTGGAATCTACAAGTGGCCTTCAATTTTACAGCGAAAGCTGTTATGAGGTCAGAACAAGGGTAGTCGTCCGCCGCTGCTGCCGGTGTCCGTAACCAGTATCGCAAGAAATAAGAAAAAAAACTCAGTAAATGAAAAACTTTAAGGACACAGTGGGATTCGAACCCGGGTCCGCTGCGTGCCCACCCAGTACTCTACCTCTAAGCCACGCCGGGTTTTTTTTTTCTTTCTTTATTTCCGGTTAAACTTTACACACGGGGGGATAAGATAAATATATTACAATACACAACAAACATAACAAAAAAAATAAACAACTACGACCGTCAAGCCCGGCTATAGCCCCGCCGCGGATCTCTAGTGGCTATGGTACTCGGCTGCTGACCCGCAGGGCGCGGGTTCGAATCCCGGCTGCGGCGGCTGCATTTCCGATGGAGGCGGAAATGTTGTAGGCCCGTGTGCTCAGATTTGGGTGCACGTTAAAGAACCCCAGGTGGTCTAAATTTCCGGAGCCCTCCACTACGGCGTCTCTCATAATCATATAGTGGTTTTGGGACGTTAAACCCCACATATCAATCAATCAAGCCCGGCTATAGCACATCACGTCCTGAAATTCCTTCATGGTCAGTAGGACTTTCACCTTTTCTACAGCCATAAAGGTACACATTCGTATGTTCTTACTATACTTCGAAAAACCTTGAGATACTTTCTTTAAAAAACGTTCTTGCTGGTCTTTTGTCAGGATCACAATGAAATCCAGCCATTCTGGAGTGCCATATACTATGCAAGGCAGTCATCATGTATAAATCAAAAGGTAATTCATTATCATTTTCAATTGCTAAAGTACAACCGATGCAGTGATTGCGCTGCCAATGTACCAGCCATGTTATAACTGAGCCATGCCGGTGCTTGGAAATCGTTTCTAAACTGGCCTTAGACAGGCTTGATGTCGAGCGTTAATACGAGTAACAAAGCGTTTTAGGACATCAAGGGAAGAACCAGGCGTCACACAATGCGAATTGCGTAATGAGCGAGTCGACCGATGCTTCAACCCATTAGAAAACCTGTTCTCGATCACCTATTGACTGCGGCACTTACCCACTTCAGGCATAATTCTTCACCGTCGTCAGTCACTGCATAAAAAAGTGCACAGCATTTCCTAAAGCAAGTCTGTAGCGGATGCAACGCTTCTCCGAAGAATGACGAAGGATAGAATAGTGAATGCTGGCCTACTACACAAAAAGTATGTTTATTAATGGCGTAGTGGGTACCCAGAACTTAGTGTGTTTGTAGTAGTTACCCCAAGAGTGTTACGAGAGGCTCTGAGAAGCCGCTCTTATAGCTTTCGCTGTGGCTGTGCGGCGCGTTCTGTGCAGGCCTGGCCTTTTTTTGCGTTTTTTCGAGCTATATATACTCCGACAGAGGCATTGTTCTAGGACTTCTTTCTTTCTTTCTTCCTTTCTTTCTTCCTTTCTTTCTTTCTTTCTTTCTTCCAAAGTCGTGTGCTCGGTTGGCTTTGTCTGCTGCATGTCACGTCGCTCACGTAAAGTAGTGCCAGTATGGTATACTGTAACCTCGGGCTGCGCTCCTGCGTGGATGGTTCACGCGAGGTGACAATGCAAGGTCGCCCGCCAGCACGCGCCTTGTGAATTATTCATTCCCTTTTGCCGTTACAAGGAGAAACGGAGCGTCGCAGTAAGAGGGCGTCACCTTCTTTTTTTTTTTCTCCTCTTTCCACGTTGACACGAGAACGTCGTTTAATCACCCCGAGTGCTCGTCACAGTGCGTTTCGCGCTCAGGTGTTGTGCGGTGAAACAGCGATCGAAATCTACTTTTGCCAGCATTGACTCGTAATATTCTTTTTTTTTTTAAAGAGAGCCACGAGTAGCCCCTTCCCCCTCCCCCCATTTATTATTTTTTTTCCGTTTTGCCTCGGTCATGGCTCCCGCTGCAACGTTTTTGATTCTCTCCGCTGTCTCTGGAAAGTGTTACCGTGCGCCGTGACAAAGCGCACAAATTCTTCGCCGAATTGTGATTGTGCTCGTGCCATATTGATTGGCCCACGTGTTTCCTCAGTCGTCACATATAGGCTCCAGTGAGTTTTTTGTTCGGTAAGTTAGTACACGGTTACACTCGAAAAAAAAAAAAAAACTGAAACGTGGACTGACGGACTGACACCGAGCTTTATTGGGTCATGAGAAACGTTACTCTTTTAGAGCAACGTCGCGGGCCACTCCCACGTGGCGACGGGAAAGTCCATCGCCGCATTGTGGGCTCTCTGTACAACCCGTAGTCATGGTAGTAACTCCGAACTTCTTAAAGCAGAGTCCCAATCGAAGGCGTTTTTTTTTTTCGTTATTAAATTCCAGTTGTCAATAGCCGACTCCGTCACTGTCTCTGCTTTCTGGTTGTCAGTTTTTCCATTTTCCGTGTTTTAGTGGCTTTCTTTGGGGTAATCATATATGTCCCTTTGTTTCGGTGTATAACTAACATAAAAAATAGCTACTTAACACATTGTAGCTTACTTTATTAGCAAATAAAAGTTGGAGGTGCTCCCGTCGCTGTTGACAGACCATGGCCACTGACGTAGGCCTTCGAAGCTAACACAGCCACCTTTGCGCACCGGTGGGCTATACTGGCCTGTTGCGGTCGGAGGCATTCCTGGAAGACATTTACACCGGTCGTCTAATGACGCCATATCAAAATTTTGAGTCCGCTTACTCCTGCGTCCACTGCAAGAAGCAGTGAAATGGTCCGGTGACGCGCGATTTTCATATATACACAGTAAAAATTTTTACACCCAGAAGGGTGTAAATGAGCTTGTCCCGTGGACGACACCCTAAGGGTGTTAATTCAGCACCTTCCAAAAAGGGTGCTTTACCATGCACCCTTAGAATAGGGTGTACATGTAAAAAAACGGTAGGGTGTTAAAAAAACACCCTTAAGGAAGGGTGCCTTCGATGTCTATCACTTTTTTAGCACCCTCTGAGGAGGGTGCGAGAAGGGTGCACAAGGGTGTTGAGTGCCCATGGCAGGGGTGGCAAATACTGCCACCAATAGATATCAGCATGCACTGATTAAACACTACTTGAAGAAAGTGGACCTGATTATCGATGGTGCGCCACCTATCGAGCTCCATTCATTGCGTGTGGGCAAAAATATAAAGGCGTACAATCGTGTATGAACTTGTGCTGGATCTATATATACTTCAGTGTATATGCATAATGCGCGTTACAGAAAATGAAGCCTTGCTGCCCTTGTATATTGCATTTATTTAATAGGCAAATAAAACATAAACTTTTCTTCTGCCACACAACTTTTTCACCAGATATACGTTCATGTATACGTACACTACACATGCAACACCTCAAATGTTTATTATATTTTTTCAGTTTCACTTTATTGACAATTCTTTGCAACATACAATTACACTGGTTTCAGTTTAGTATACTGCTTCAAGTACATAGAGACTACAAATGAAATACACGCTAATATATCCCTATAATTCTTTCAAGTATCTACAATCCCAGTGGTTTCCAGTTTAATACTCCTTCGTGTACACAATCGGTTAATAGGAATGAAATACAGGCAAATATATACTTATGATTCTTTCAAATATATACAATCACCATGATTTCACTATATACGCCTTCATGTACACAATCGTTCCCAAGAAGTGATGCACACAAAAATATATATGGATAGTGTTTTCAAATGTATACAATCACAGTGGGTCAAGCTTTGTATTCCTGGATGTATAACAATTGGTTATGAGAAATGATGTACATGCAAACATATACGGGTTTTCGCACATATAACTTTTGCGAATACTTAAGAAACCAATACAATGATTAGAAACACAATATGCTAAAAACGAACACAAAACTGAGTCAGGACACACAAAAAACAAAAGAGGTAATGCATAATTATGGCTAATGACACAGCTGGGTCACTTTATGCCAAATGTCCCAGCCATTTTGGCAACCATCTCAAATGTATTCGAAAAACTCGTGCTGCATTGAAAATAGTGAACTTCTGGAATATTTAGGAGAGGAAAAATATTTGGTCACGTGGCTGCCTTCTGAACTTTCTGGAATGCCGTCTTGGTGTTGTATGTGAAAAATTTTATTTTAAAAGCACCGCTCCTTCTTTCCATACGAAACTCGGTCTACGTGTTACGTAACAAGAGCTTAATTTGGGAGAGTTGGTTCATCGTGGTTGTGTGCTAGTCACAGCGCGACAACTTTAGGAAGAGACAGAAAGGACAGGAAAGAGCACAGACTGTCAACTGAATTTAATGAATGTGCTACGAGCGCTTTTATATGGAGTACAAGAACCGTGTTTATGCGCGACGACACGTGTGAGCACTACAAAATAATTTCAACTGTGAAAAGAATACTCCCTCTCGGAAAGGATAAGTGAACGTGTAGTGATGCACTGATCATTGGTTTACCTGATAAAAAATACTTCTACAAACGTTAAATTGGCATTAAGTAAACCTATTCTCGTGACGAATGGGGCAAGATTGACTATTCCTGTTGCTGTTTAGTACACACACTTTTGAAAGCTTGCAAGGGGTGGAAAACAACACGTTAATATCATATCTACTGGCTATTTTTCTAGTTGTGAGACACGTGATGTGGTATAACATGCAAAGGTTTTGGTCATTGTTTTTTGTTGGTCCTGTCTTCTTTAACTTTACTTTCTGCAGGAGGGTTTTGCAAACGGGTGTGAAGATTCTGTTGGGATACCCAGCATCTTTTAGTCTTTTAATCTGGTTTTTAAGCCTGACCTCACCCTTGTGCTAACATGACTTCGAAGGGTGGCCTGAATACATGTGGCATCAATTCCTCTTTCTATTAATTTTGAATGCCCACTATCAAAAGGCAGAACATTCTTAGCACTCCTGGGCTGATAGCACCAGCCAATACCCTAACAGCATCATCACACTTGTTTGCGAAACCCTCCTGCAGAAAGTAAAGTTAAAGGAAACAGGACCAAAAGAAAAAGAGAATGACCAATCACCTTTGCATGTCACATGGTACTACGTACATAAGGTGTCTCACAATTTTAGGAAAAGAGCCAGCAGATATGACATTGTTGTTTTCCACCCCTTGCAAGCTTTCAAAAGTGCATGTACTTACAGCAACAGGAATAGTCAATCTTGCACCATTCGTCACTAGAATAGGTTTACTGAATGCCAATCTAATGTGTATGAGATACCGCTAACACGTGGAAAAGTAAACATAGGACAAACTGGGCAATGCTTCAATGATCAAGCAAGACAGCATGCTTCAAATGTTAAGAAGGGCTATAGTAGTCTCATGGCCGGACACCGTAAAGAATGTAAGTGTAGTCCTAGGTTTCATAAAACACGGTTTTTAAAAAAAAAGGAAACAGAAAAATGAGAGATTTTAGAACTCTTTATCAGGAAGGCCAAGGATCAATGCATCAGTACACCTTCACTTATCTTTTCCGAAAAAGAGTATTCTTTTCTCGGTTAAAAGTATTTTGTCATGGTCACACATGTGTTGTTGCAGATGAGCCCTGGTCTTGTGCTCAGTATAAAAACGCTCGTAGCACCTTCAATAAATTTCAGTTGACAGCGCTTTTTCCTGTCCTTTTTGCGATAAGATTTTTATTACAGAAAAGAATTTCATTTTCTTACAGTTTAGGTATAATGATGAGTTTTCATTGTATCACAACATGGAGCAAATTGCATCTCAATACGGACAAAAATCACGATTTTGTGAAATTCGTGATATTTTCTTCTATATTGCAGCAGCTTGAGAGGTATAAAGATATTTTTTCCTCAGAATATACCTTCTGTGGAGTAAGTATGCACTGCTCAAATATTCACACAAAGTGCAATATTGCAATAAAAAATGCAAACATAACACATTTTGGCTTTATTCTTGGAAGCGAATGTGGCAAAAAAATTGCACTATTATTATTGAGCTTCAAATACCTTACAGAAGCACATTTACTTAACACGTAGACCGAATTTGCTTTAGAAAAAATAAGGGGTAGTTTTAAAACAAAATGTTCCACAAACAGCACACAGACGGCATTATGCCAGGAAGTTATAAGCCAGCCACATGAACAAAACTTTTTTTCTCGCTGAAGTATTCTAGCAGTTCACTGTTTTCAACGCAGTAAGTCAGCACATTTTTTTTTCAAATTAATTCAGATGGTCGCCAAAGTGGCTGGGACGTTTGGCATGGAATGGTCCAGCTATATTTAGGCAAAATAACTTACACAAATAACAATATTTGTTCATCTACCATGACCACACTAGAAAAAGTTGTTCAGGCATTGTGACACTAAAATTTTCAGCGTCGTACTGCCTGAACAACTTCTTTGATAAACTCCAAACTCACGCCGAGAAAAAGCCGCTCAATCACGGTGGTTGTTAAAGGCCTTGCGGCCGTAGACAATGTTGAAAATTTAAAAAAAATCTACTCATCAGTGCTGTCACTCCTTCCTCCTTCGTCATTACTGACACGGAAGATTTTTCGGTTATCCATGTGGAGGTTCCGGAAGTAGGCTTGCTCTAGGCTGGGTCCGGGGTAGACTACACAGGACGTCAGCGGCACCCTCTCATCCTGTAATAAGAGCAAATATGACTTCTCATAAAAGGATTTTCGTGCTGTTCTGGCAGCACCATATATAAAGAATGTGTAGTGTGTATCCTTCGAAATGGCGTGTAATTGACATTACATTGAACTCGAAGCATACAACCCATACATTCCAATAATTTCGTATGATAAAGATAAGAGTTTTACAGCATACAGCGAATTCCCGAAATGAGGTGAAGTGTAAGACTACAGCTCAAAAATGGCACTTACGAAAGCCTGAACTCACTTAAGAATCAAATTCCTTCTAGGGTAGTGAGCCAGTGTGAAAAACAATTCTTAAAGTACAACGTTTAGAACATGTAGCATTAATCAAAACGCACAAGAAACTTACCTCTTCATGTACAAACAGTGAAGACATCTCTGCTTTCTCTTTTACATGAGAACAAATGATCTTGGGCGTGGCACTAGCGAAGAGGTCTGCAAAAAAAAGTAAAAGATTTACTTACTTAAATCACGCCTCTAACAATCTGAGGAATTGTTACAAGTCACCAATCAGTGCAATTCTGGCTGCCTCTATAAGGGCATCAAAAATGAACAATTTTCTCGTTCTTTCTACCCTCACAAGACGCTCCGTCAATGGAATCTAATTTAAATTTGACGCTGTGCTTCCTATTTGCCTGCTTTCTAGACGTAGGGCTGCGAACATGTGTTTTGTGCACCTAATCTAGCACAGAAATTCGTCATCTATAATTCAATCATCTTAATTCATTGTAATTTCATAAAAGATGTGATAGCTCGTCCAGTTTTTAAAGAGTTGCGGGCCTGCAATAGGCACTGCCTAGCACGTATGAAAGTATTTTTTTTTTAATTTTTCAAAGCTTGCTTTCAGAAAAAGCGTCTGGCATATTTCGACAACCAAGCCCATCCTCTGACGGCAATCAGGGGCACGCTATTAGCGATTAATAACCACGGGATTTACAAACGTAACCCGTGCCTAAATACTCAGTTAAACACAATCAAGCAAGTAGGAGCGCTCGAACGACACCAACGCGCGCGGACGCCGTCTACGTTGCAGCAGCCATGGCTTATGCTAGAGCAACCGCACATAGCTCCCACAGTCACGTTTACTCTCTCGATTCTGTTATAACGCCGAACGTTATCGCAGATGAAGGCAAAGCACGAAAACAGCAAGCAGAAACGAGGGAAAACAACGCACGGCGATGGCCACAACAACGCGCCTTTGGAAGTCTGCTAGATCTTTCCCTGTTGCTGGTGACACTTGTCCTAAATAGCTTAAATACCGAGGCGCATGTGCTCGGAGCATCGCGGCATATCAGCACCTCCAACTACACCATCTTTAAGCAAAAAAAAAGCCATTTCGTACAGTGCGCCTCTGTACATAATTTTTTCTTTTTCTTTCTTTTTTTACGCTTACACCTACAGAAGCACGTTGCACATTTGAGTATTAATAGAAATGTTATTACGATGTAGCCAAAAGCACATCTTAAAACAATATCAATCACTTTGTGCAGTGTAGAGACAATGTGCGATCAGCAAATAATCCCGCCCTTGTTAAGTGATCACTTCACTCACTCTATGAGTGATGCAGGCACTTACACAACATCGCGCATAGCAGTGTGAACTCGTTAAGTCCCACGTTTAATCGGGCATCTGCAACAGGCCCGCGAACGCATGCTGTTGTAAATGGCTGGCAGCCTACTTCGGCAGAGCTGCTGCAGGCGCCCAGCTAGCGCTGTATGATTACTACCTACGAAAACAGTACACTCACCGTTAACAGGCCCACGTTGTCCGTGTCCGCCACTCCATGAATATTCCTTAATCCGAGCGTCACTTCGAACACGGTGTCATGCGTGACCACCATTGAATATGCGCCTGTTCGCTAGAACACACACAGCGACCAAGACCCCCGACCAACGCAACGCATTTGAAAGACTGATGAGACAGAGAGGGCGACATTGAGAGAGAGAAGGAGGAGGCACTGGCGGCGGCGTGGCGGCGCCGCAGCTGTCGACGCAGGTGTTCGGTGACGCAACTCTTCGCTTATCTACGCCGCCGTTGTGGGAGCAACGCTGGCCGGGGTGAGCGGGGGGGGGGAGGAGCGGCAAACCCGCCAAGACGGCGCCGAAAGGCAAACGCTATGGCGCATACGGCGGAGGGCCGTTCAACGCGGAATGACTCCTTGTAAACGGCCACTCTCCTTCCAGCCATTCGCACAGCGACGCAGGTTTTTTACCAGCCTCGGGTTCTTTGAGTATTTTGACGGAATGCGATTGCAGTGGGCGAAAAATAGTGAAGCAAAACTTGCGGAAAACAAAGTGCGCCATGGAATGGCCAGAGACAATAATTATTTCGTCCTCGGTGGCATTAGCGGGAGAGCATCGCTACACCTTTTTCCAGAGAAATTTCTTTTTGCATTGTCTGTGTCAGGCGATTCCGCGTATGGTACCGCAAACACTGAATGCGTAGTCGAAGCTGGAACAAATTAATCCACAGTAGCGGATGTTTAGAAGGCTTGTCATGCACCACGAAACGTGCCGAGGTTGTTATAACAAACTTTTTGCTGACCACATGATCAGCACATAATTCCATATGGTTGCCCAATGAGCTAGCTAAGCACCTGTGGCAAAGGCAGTGCACGTTCTTGTTAAACGTTGTTAATATAAACGATGGTTGTGCATAAGTGCAGTGACAGCTTTCCGTGTGAATTGGTCATAACCCACGTTTTCGAGCGTAGAAGCGCCTCAACGGAGCTAATCAGTTACCACAGCAAGTTCGTAAGCAATGATGAGGTACGAAAATGTGCAGCTGTTTTCCATGTACTGAATAGTTAGTGTACAGTGCCTTGACCACCGCCATTTCTTAAGCCACCTCCCATATAGACTCCCAGTCTGAACAGGTGTGGGACCTTAAACACTAAGAAGCAGTGCCCCCCCCCCCCCCCGCACACACACACGAAATTTGAGGGCGCACGGGCTGATACACACGCATACTTATTCACAGGCGCACACACATACACGTATACACACATACGGCAACACACACACGCGACCGTAAACGCACGCATGCATTGGCGTACACATGTGCACAGGCACGCTTAACACAAGCACGGACTCGCACATACACGCGCACGCACACATGCACGGGTGTACACACAATCGCGCTTACACGCGAACACATGCGCAGGCTCACACACACACCCATACTCGGGCGAACATTATGTTCCTGTATATAATCCACAGCAAACATGTAGCTTATAACCATAGCTAAGGTGAGCTTTCGTAACGTGGATTGCAGTTAATTGCCATTATAGATGAAACGCGATTTGCTTCTGCTGGCATTCTGCTGTATTCGGAGAGCACCTTCACACATTCTAAGTCAATTAGGCCGTCATTTAACGCAAGGTCCACATATTCGTGCAGTAGCTACGCTGCTCGGCCGCCAATCCGAAGGTCGCGGGTTCGATGCCGGCCGTGGCAGTCGAATTCAGATAGAGGCGAAAAGGTAGAAGCCTGTGCACTGTGCGATATCAGCGCCCATTAAAGAACACCAAATGGTCAAAATCTCTAGAGCTTTCCACTACGACGACCCTCATAATCATATCGAGGTTTTTGAGACATAAAATACCAAATATTATAATTATGTGTTCTTCTTATGCTACATATTCCATCTGATGAATCGTCACCTACACCCTTCTCAGACACAAAAGCACCCTTAGAGCCTATTTTAGGGTGCTATCGAGGCAAGCACCCAAACAAATGGGTGCTTTTTTTTTTCAATCGACCATTTATGGGTGTTAAAGGGTGTTGCCAAGGGTGCTTTCTCGTAAAAGCACCCTTTTTACACCCTTTTGGGTGTAAAAATTTTTACTGTGTAGAGAGTGCGGAACATCGAAAGAACATCTCCATGCACTTGGATTGCAGCTTGACGCGAATTCATGAGTAGCTTATCTGCGACGTGCCGATGAACTCCCAATGTGTCCACGCAATTGCCATACTGGACTGGAACCACCGGGCACATATCATGGAAATGATGCGGCGGCAAGGAAACGCAGAAGACGCGAGACCGGCTTCTGCTAGTGGTGAAACTCTGCAGGTCCAACCGTCTTTTGATCGAAACGAGGCATTGCTGGACGGTCCACCCTTTGCTCGAAACGAAACTGAGCCGGCCACTCGCTGCCCGCCTCGCTCTCCTGCTCACCTACATCTTTCTCGTCGTTTTTGTTCGGGTCGCGTTGCGTATCTACGGGGTTCTCGTCACTGACGCCTTTTGTCTACGCGGTCTCGTCTTTGTGCTCTGTGTCGCTGTAAGTTGGTCCTTTCCATCGAATTAAGCGCCGTATTCACCTCCTGCATTCTCATCAACAGCCTCCTCTTCGCCATTCCGCCACTCCATGGCCTCTCCATCACCATATACTGTGACTCGTCGACCTGCTGTCCGTATCAATCGCCGATACTCCCTGGCTTCTTCTTCACTGCCCTGGGGCCATCAGGCCTCGTCCTGAACAATCTCGTCCACTTCCGTGTACTTCTCACCACTCACGTTCTCTGCACCATCGACCTCAACAGAGACATGACGTCTCTCCCTTCATCCCTGGTGCCGAGCCGCTGGATGTGTGTGGACTAAGTTGACCGCTAAAGTAATTTCCGTTTTATAGCTCTTGTCGTTTCTGGCATGAATGCATACATACCTTAATTACATCTTTACCAATACGTTCTATCCCCACTGCCGGCCGGCCACCCACTGATTTATAAATAGGAAGCAAGCAAGCTGCGGGGCAGTGCTGCGACGTTCCGTGGTGAAGCTTACTCTGCCTGGAGGACTCCCAACCCGTTGCGCGGGACCCGGTGGGTCACCAATACGTGCCATTAAAGCTACATGCTTCCGTAGGACGTCATAATTTCAGCGCCGCCGCTCGCTCGAACCGCCGCCCTCTGCTCGAAACGGGAGATGAGACCCGTTTGGCGTGCCGAGAATTTCGCGGTCATAGGACACCCTTGCCTGGGTAAGCGAGATGTGCAGAATCTATGCACGTTCCGTGGCAGTGTGTATGCGCCTGCGTGGAGGCGCAGCTCAGTGGCTGTTTGAATAACTTAATCAGTTTATTCTTCTGTTTTGCGTGCCGAAATCAAGGTCGGATGATGATTATATGGCGCGCCGTGTGGTGGCGGAGATGGGAATAATTTTGTGCATCTAGGTTACTCCACTGCTAGTATGCCCGATTGTTCGTGCATTTCGCACACATCTAAAGATAGGGTCCCGAACCCACGACCTCGAAACGGGTGTCGGCGTGTGCCGTTGGGGAAAATGCCTCGCTTTAATTATCTTCGCGTGTGGGGGGAGGGTTGAGGAGAGGGGGGTGGTGCGTGTGGCGTTGTGTGTTTCGAAATCGGCTTGGTTGAGTTATCGGATTACCAGGGAATCGTTGCGGTGTTTCCTCATTGACGGCAATGGTAAGCTCGCGTTTGCGCCGTCGAATGACGCTATACTTCACGGCGACGCCATCAACGCCGCCTTAGCGCGTTCGTCTTTTTTGACTTACTAAATTTCTCGCTACAAAGAAGGCTCGTGGACGGGCGGACCGCTTTGCTGATTAAAAAGGTTACGTGTTTCACGAAGGCAAATTAAAACAAGATGATGATTTTTGCAACCCGCTTTGACGAAAAACCGATAGGGTAAAGGAATCTGTAAAGCCGCCGGTCCTATAAATCTTTCGCAACATGCACTGGGACGGCAATTCGGGCAGCAATTTCGCTGTTCGCGTAACGCTTCAGGCCGCTTTCTTCTTAGAGGGCGTCAACGTCAAACTGCGCGCTGTACGTGGCATGCGCGTCGCACCTCTTTCAACGTTCAGACGATGGAGGCGGTGTGCACGAACCTGAAGCAATGGCTCCGTTCCCGTTACTACGCTGCAGTGCACCTGTCGTGCCAGAACTGTTTGATATGCGCGCCTAGAGAGCGGGTTTAAACGTGGCGCGGCCGATTCCCGCTTGCTGGATGTTCTGTTTAGCTTAGTGCATGCAACTCGCGGGGTTCTGTCGTTCTGCGCAGCCTGCCAAACCTGCGCGCGCGCATCGCTCTTTCTTGACGGTGCTTTGCAGCTGTGATTTTGCTGCGCTGTCCTTTTCCCTGACCCGTGTGTGTTGCAAGGAGGCGCGCGTTTTCCGGCCCCCGGGAAACGCCGATGGCGGCGGGGAATGTGGCGCGGCGCGAAGTTGTTGGATTGCGCACTCCCGCTGCCTTTCTGAGTCACGTCGCGCGCCCCGGCCCCGCAGCAAAGCTCTCCGCGCGTTTCTATGCACATCATCCCCCCCCCCCTCCCCTGGTCGGATGCCTATACGCCTGTGCGTGCGCGGCGGACGCGTCGAGTTTTGCGATTCTTTCGATTACTTGCGCGGTCGCCGTGCATTTGAGCACTCGCGTGGTATGCGCTGTGCACTGCTCTTTCTTGCAAAAGGATCAAAATGTGGGCTAGTTGGTAATTCATTTTCTTCGTTCAGCGAACTGGGAGCGCAGAGAAAACACAAAGGACGAAGCGAGGAACCACACAACACGAGCGCTCGTGTTGTGTGGTTCCTCGCTTCGTCCTTTGTGTTTTCTCTGCGCTCCCAGTTCGCTGAACGAAGAAAACTGCTCTTTCTTCTCCGTGCATACATGCTGCTCTGTTCTGGAGGTGTTTGATTGATTGATTGACTGATTGATTGATTGATTGATTGATTAATTGATTGATATGTGTGGTTTAACGTGCCAAAACCACTATTTGATTATGAGAGACGCCGTAGTGGAGGGCTCCGGAAATTTCGACCACCTGGGGTTCTGTAACGTGCACCCAAATCTGAGCACACGGGCCTACAACATCCGCCTCCATCGGAAATGCAGCCGCCGCAGCCGGGATTTCAACCCGCGACCTGCGGGTCAGCAGCCGAGTACCTTAGCTACTAGACCACCGCGGCGGGGCCTGGAGGCGTTTGATGCGCTCGGAATGCGTGCAACAGCTCCACTGGCCATCCGTCATTCTGGGCATTTTTGGAAACCGACTCGAGTACGTGATTCATCATAGTCGTCATCATCATCGATTACCCGCCACGTTGCTCGACTGGTAACCCGAAGGTCGCGGGATCGAATCCCGGCAGCGACGGGTGTATACGTCGACGGAGGCGAAGTGCTACGGGCCCGCGTACTTAGGTGCACGTTAATTAAATAACGCCAGATTTTCGAAATTTCCGCAGCCCTCCATTGTAGCGGCCCTTATTTCCTATCGTGGTTTTGGGACGTAAAATCGCTAGAATTATAGCATGTTCTTATCGTCATCGTCATGATCGTTATCACAGAAGAAAAAGGGAGGAAGGAAAGCATAATCATGCTCACGTAATCACAAGCAAACTCTGCAGCTATAGTTTGCACTCTTTTTTTAACGAACTCGCAATGTATTCCAAACGATACACGATATTCGAGGGTATCATGTTAATTACGCGTACACTCGAAATCCCGATTGACGCACGGGGTAAGGACATTATATATGTAGGGTGAGTGAGTGAGGGTGAGATGGAATTGGAAGCTATAAAGGCGAACGGGTTCCCATGAAGCGCTCGCACACGTCCACTGACGTGAGCACACCTGGCCTCTCGGCTATATCGCCGACTGGCGACCTTTTTTCTTTGCTTTCTTCGTATCTGAGCGCGTATGTGCGCGATTATCTCGGAATTCTCTTTTTTCTTTCCTTTCTTCTCGGGGCCTCAATCGTCCGGCCTCCCTGACAGCCTGATTTTGACCGGCCTGCTCCGGTCGCCCGTCGCGTTCCCGTTGCGTCACTGCCTTGACGTCGTCTGACTTCGCGCGGTTTGGTGCTCGGTTGCCGGCGTTGTCTCCGCGTGGTAACTGCACGCGTGCATCGCGGCCCGCTTTGCGCGACCCAGCCGCCGTCCCGTTGCCTTTTTTTCGCGTCCGCCTGTGCTCGTGGCGACGCCCCAGATTCGAAGGGACGTTTTATGTCGCGCACTCGGTGACCAGTCGGCCTTATTGGGGATTCAGGCCTACTGATGACGAGGATAGTTAACGTCAAGGCGTGCGTCGCCTTTTACAGCGCCCTATTGCCGCCTGGGAATGGGACTCCTCGTTGGCTATACCTGGCTGTGCCCTACCCATAGCGCAGCACAACTGAATACCCAAGAGGCTTGGCAGGAAGCCCTCAAGAGCAATCAATACAAGCTGCAATTACAGGCGGTCCAGAGGGCCCGGGACATCGCTACAAGCCTTCGGCTGCCAGCGCCATCCTGGGTCTCCAGGTTGAATTAAGGGTCGAATGGCCCTTTCTCAGCCTCCTCAGGATATGTTTAAATAAAGTCAATCTCTCTCTCTCTCTCTCGAACATTGTCCCGGTCTTGATTGGAGTATACTCTAAAGCTTTAGCTTAGTACGCAATGCTTTGCGTGCGCTATCATTTACGTTTGCTGCCCCTGCGCATGCGTCATGCACTAGCCTCTTGTGTACTCTCATTAAGTTATCAAAATGCATTATCGTACAACGAACGCTATCTATGCGTGCCCTGTCTAAATCCACCCGCCATTTCACGCCCTTAAAGATCTTTTGAACTGAAGGAAATTGAAAACAGCACTGTGAATGTATTTTTGGCTTTGTCTTCGGTGTCTTAGCCACCCGCCTGTGGGTATATAATTTTTTTTTTATTGTGCTTGCAGGCAAATCTCTCCGAGTACTCACAATGACGTTATGAACCAAGTAAGCTGCATTCTAGATGTGAACACTTCGCCCATGCCAGATGATTTGGAGGCGGTCGTGGTGAAGCTGCGACATTGCTGATAAATGCACCGCTGTGACTTTTGATGCGCCGTTCTTCCGCTGTATATAATGTCGATGCTTCGCTTTTCCTACTGATAAAGGCCACACGCGGAAATCGCGCCTGACGCGACCTTCTGCGATGCCAGTTCAACGTTATCGATACGAAGCAGATGAGGTATACCTCCTACTGCGGGACTTACTGCGCAAGCTTTATTCATAGACAAGCCTCGTTCTACGCTCTGGCGTTGCTCCGGTTGTCTGCAGTCGCAGCAAACAAGCGATTGTGATGCCAAAGTGACTCTGATAAGGCTGAGATGCGCGCGTGTATAGATAACGGCTGCTTATGGACTTCTACGGATAAAAGCTACGTGTGCCCATGTGTGCGCAGTTATGTGGCGCTATCGTGATGATCTGTTCCCGAGGAGCTCTTTGATCGCATTCTTGAGAAGCCGCAGAATCGATGCGTGCGTCCGGGGTTAATAGGTATTGGTGGGCGCCTGCCTTCTGAATGGCAGTGAGCCAGAGTAACTGTCTGTCCTCGCACGCTCTCGTGACGTCATTCATTTCGGAATTGCAGCGCAGTGTTGAGTTCACATATCTACCCCAAGAAAGCTCGGGACCTAAGGTATAGGCCGCCGTTAGATGAACTCAATCGCCTCATTTTTATTCTTGCACCTATCGCGAAGCTTTCTTTCTTGACTTCATCAACAAGAAGAGGTGCGTTGAGGTGAGCACATGTTATGCACACGCATAATGTTATGCACCCCAACACTCACATTACGCGTACAGCCGCGGCCGCGTCTGCGCGGAGCACGCGAGCAGCAGGTTTTCGCTCTGCGAGGCGAGACCTCGAGGCAGTTTTGCGCTCTGAAGTGCTGTATCAGAAGCAAGTGGGGCCTAGCTGTCAGGCTGACCACATCAGAGCCCTAAACTACCTCGAGGTTTCGCCCCGCGGAGCGAAAACCGGCTCATCGCGCGCTCTACACAGACGTGGCCGCGGCTGTACATGATGAAGGTTGTGGTTATAAAAGGGAAAAGAAGAGAAAAGTGAGCCCCGTAACTGTCTGCATCTGGTGCGACACCTAACAGTAGCTCACAAGGGAGGGGGGTAAGAAGGGATTAAATGGATAAGATGAAAGATATATATATATATATATATATATATATATATATATATATATATATATATATAGAGAGAGAGAGAGAGAGAGAGAGAGAGTGCCCCGCCGCGGTGGTCTAGTGGCTAAGGTACTCGGCTGCTGACCCGCAGGGCGCGGGTTCGAATCCTGGCTGCGGCGGCTGCATTTCCGATGGAGGCGGAAATGTTGTAGGCCCGTGTGCTCAGATTTGGGTGCACGTTAAAGAACCCCAGGTGGTCTAAATTTCCGGAGCCCTCCACTACGGCGTCTCTCATAATCATAGAGTGGTTTTGGGACGTTAAACCTCACATATCAATCAATATATATATATATATATATATATATATATATATATATATATATATATATATATATATATATATATATATATATATAGAGAGAGAGAGAGAGAGAGAGAGAGAGAGAGAGAGAGAGATGCGCAGGGACAGCGAGTGACGACAGAAGAGAGATAGGAAAGATGAAACGCGGTCACTGGAGTCCGAGGACGGGGCACCACTGGCTAGAGCTCTTGCCGGCGACAGGAGATGGCGTAGGGCTAACACAGTCGGCCAGAGCTGCGCTGTCGTCGGATATCGCGAGGGCACAACCGGTCGGCACGGAATCCAGCGAGCGAGTACATCAACAGAATGGGCATACACCTTCTTGGTGGTTTCTGTTTTTGCCCAGGAAAAGATACGCAAAACGGTGCATCCACTGACTGCTTCGAAAGCACGCAGAAACCATGCAGCACTCGGGAAGCTCGATAGATTGATATGTGGGGTTTAACGTTCCAAAACCACCAAATGATTATGAAAGACGCTGCAGTGGAGGGCTCCAGAGACTTTGACTACTTGGGGTTCTTTAACGTGCGCCCAAATCTGAGCACACGGGCCTACAACATTTCCGCCTCCATCGGAAATGCAGCCGCCGCAGCCGGGATTCGATCCCGTGGCCGGCGGGTCAGCAGCCGAGTATCTTAGCCACTAGACTGCCGCGGCGGGGCCACTGGGGAAGCTCGACAACCGGCAGTGTATTTATCGCTTTGGTTTCACTTCTCTAGCCGCCGTATGCCTACGAGTACTCGTATCATGTTTCGGTCGTGCGCCAGGCATCGCTGCATGCAAAATTCAGGTATAGTTCATTTACGTTCAAGTATGGCGCAGCCCATGCAAGAAATGGAATAACATGACTAGAATCGTTAATTCTGTAGTGACATTCTGTAGTGATGGCGCACAAGTCCATCATTTACGCTAACATTTAGCGTTGCTAACATTTTACAGCGCTGCGTCGCATCGCGACAGGATGGGGGCAGCGTTGGCCCGGCTTGGGTGAGAGTGGGGGGCAAGTGCCCCCCACCCTATACCCTGCCGATTCCCATGGGGTGCAACGACTTCGCGTGTTTGTTTGACCCACTGCTCGAACTCGTGTACCCTCCATCCAGTCTCTTCCCTACAGTGAAGAGTATACCTGAGCAGGTAAATAGATAAAGAGATAGTAGAAGTCTGCATAGATGGCTGAGACCTGACGCCTCTTCGCGATTAGCGTCAGTGCCATATGGTGCATGTAGGCATTCGGTTTATTTCCTTCCGCGAGAAAAACGGCTCAATGTGTCTTGTCGTGTTCAAATTTTTCCCTCGTGCTGATCCGCAGGCCGCGACGCGTCACACGTGGCTAATTTTAATTGTGCGACACTTCGCCCGTGTCACTCACTGAGCCGAGTCCCTGTAGCGAGCGTGCAATTAGGTGTTTCGCGTGCTAGCTTCTCGTGCTCTAGTAAAAAAAAAATGAAGGTGGGGGGGGGGGGGGGGGGTTGAAGAAAAGAAAGGTCGAACCGCATCCTCCAGACTCCGCGGGACGCCGCAGCTAACAAACCGCAGTTTCGTCGTCTCGCTGCTCACGGTGTGGAGAAAAAGCGCGCCACCGGTGCATTGTCTTAGAGGCCTGACGCGCACGCTCGCTGTTTTTTTGGCAGCCGATTTTGCGACTTTTTCGGACGCCTCCTTCTCAGGGCCTAACGTTGTCGAGAACTCCGTCTTTTCTCGGTCTTTTTTTTTTCTTTCAACTAATGACGCCGTCTTCCGACGTCACGTGAAGTGATGCGGTGGAGAGGAAGGAAAGGGGGGGGGGGGGGGGGTCCTTATTTTTCGCTAGCTGCCCCCCCCCCCCCTCACTGTCTCTCCCACTTCGCGAGACAACTCGGATTGCACGCGAACACGGGGGATATAGTGCAGTCCGCGTCGTCCTAAAGGTTATTTCTTTGCGCGACTCGTCTTTGCGGGGTTCGGGACAAGGGCGTGTAACGGGGGGTAGTACGAACGAAAAGTACGAAGAGACGGAAAGAAAAGGTGCCGGGCCAACAAAGGAGCTTCGAAATCTGCTTTCGCGAAATCGGGAGTCGATCGTCGACGGATATTGGTTTCTGCGTAGGGAAAGACTCGTGATCGACGAAGACGTTCTGGTGGTGGTTGTGTGGCCGCGTCTTCCCCACATTTTTGTTTTTTTATGTTCGTCACGTCTCGAAGAGAAGCCGCCCCGTGATACGTGCCGATGGATCCCATCTCGCCGCATCACCTCAGCGTCGACTACCGGTAAGGGACGACGCGTGGCAAGGCGGCACCTGATGTTCGCCTTGCCGAGCGTTGCGCAATTCGAATGGTAAAAAGCGTCAGGCGGGGTTCTGCAAGGACGCGATCACGGCAGTACCGAGAAAGGGTGAGGCGGAGTGTGCTGCGCGAGCCGCCGCGTTGAATTTTCCAGTTTGCGATGAAAACAGGATGCGCTATAAAATTGAGGAATCCTCGCGAAACTAACGCAAGGCCCTCCGTCGCCACTTTGATAAGCTCCTGACGTGGGCGGCTGCGCGTGAGGCACCTGACGCTTACAAATTACCGTCGTTCTTGCAAGCGCCAGCGTATCGTGCATACTGCAACGCGTAGGAATGCTTTTGCTTTTCAGCGCTGCGTGGGTGAAATATTTACTTTCACAACGGACATTATCGGTCTTTAAGATGGGCGAGGATATAGTTGAGAAAGTAAACACTTTCCTTTTTTCACATGTACTTAGGTTTTATGAGGGTGTTTGGCATCGAGACGACATTCCTGGATCTATTTAGAGAGTTATGCTGCCCAATTATGCAATGCAGGCGGTATAGCGCGGCCATATTATATACTAATCACGTCGCAGATCTGCATGTCTAGACTACCGTGCAATTGCAGTGCTTAAGTGTGCTGTCTACGTGTCGAACGTCTTGCTTGCGCTGGCCAGCACGGTACGATCGAAGCTATAGCATGCGGTGTATACATAAGGCTGAATGTGACTATATACGATGCTCGTTAGTACTGTGTAGGGATATCAAAAAGGACTGCAAAAGAGAGAGCTCACAATAGCGACATTTGTAAGACCTTTTTTACCCTTTATTATAACAGCATGCAGAGTGGAGTCTCGAGTGAGCCGTCGGAATGCAAAGGAATGTTCCAATCCTTCGATAACTTCGAAATTTCCTCTGCTTCTACGCTATATGTACCAGCATCTGGAATTCTTGCACACCGAGGTCATGGCGCACACGCCTATAGTAGAAAAGGTAGAACACTTCCAATGATTCATACGCACCTGTGGCATGTAATGAAGCGTGATGGTAAAAAGAGCGGTGCCACTGCCGTAGAGTTTTTGTTATTTTTATTTTTGGTGAACAAGGGGAGTGGGAACGTATTTACTTAATCGTCTCTTTTTCTCAGAGTATAATTTTGTGCTTTTTTTGCGTGTACTTGCCCGGCCATACACTGGTTGCCATCAGACTTCCGAATTCACATATTAATACGTTTTCGTTTTTCGTAGCAACTTCTATAGCGGGAAACTTGTCATGGCATGAAGAATGCAGGTGGAAAGGCCCTGCAAATTCCACAGGCAACGCTTAACGCGAGATATTCGTTTTTTTTTTCTTTTTTGGAGAGGAGGGGGGCACAACTGTGACACAACTATGTAGACACGCTCGCTGTAGCGGAGTACTCCGTATTAATTTTGACACCTCGTTGTCGCTTTGTGTGCTCTCGAATCTAAGTGCACGAACATTTTTGCATTCTCGCCTGCCGTCGAACTACGGCCGCCGTGGCTGCAGACCATTGAGTTTCCTATAGTTAACTAGAGGGAACTCTGGCGCTGCGATCGTTCAGCCATGCACCATGGCTATGATGGCTGCAGACCATTGGGTTTCCTATAGTTAACTAGAGGGAACTCTGGCGCTGCGGTTGTTCAGCCATGCACCATGGCTATGATGGCTGCAGACCATCGGGTTTCCTATAGTTAACTAGAGGGAACTCTGGCGCTGCGATCGTTCAGCCATGCACCATGGCAATGATGGGTAGTACATGGATTTGCCTATAGTCTTCGTCCAATAAACAAAGCTACCTGCGGCTTTCTTTATAGTTGCGTTTTGATTTTGTTTCGGATGAAAAAAAAAGATGTATTCCTGTGAACTTCGGGAGCTGATTTAAACTGGTGAGCATAAAAGGCTAAGATAATTTAGCAGAGTGTGACTTTGGGCGAGTTGATGCATAGCTTAATAAAATGATGGTGGTGCAAATGTTACTAGCAAAGAAAAAAAAAAGGAGACGGGGTATAGAGCGCCACAGGAGTGGCGCTCTATCCTGTCTCCTTCTTTTTTTCCTTGCTAGTGTCATTTGCGCCACCACCATTTTATTAAGGCTAAGGTGACGGAAGTGACACTGCTGAACATTTGCTGAACTTCGTCTTGCGAGAAAGTGGCTTCAGGAGCCGGAAGGACGAAGCCTGGACAAATCATTCCCATGGTACAGCTGGAGTACCGTGCGTTGTACCTCACATAGACACTAGCGCCAGAGTACCATCTAGTGCCAGAGTACCTTCTAGGAAACTATACGGCTGCTGGGAATGGCAGAGTACCTTTTGGAAACTATATGCCGGCTGGGAATGGCAGAGTACCTTCTAAAAAAACTATATGGCTGCTGGGAATGGCAGAGTACCTTCTGGGGAACTATATGGCTGTTGGGAATTGGAACCGTGTAAGTCCGAAACGTGCATATGCGCAACGCTGAGAGTTCGACCGAGCATGTATGTCGGATGCGCAGAACGGAGAGAGTCGAGTGCTCTCCTCAGTGCCTACTTTTCGCTTCGTTTACTTTATTTCCACCTCGTCGAGCGTGCCGATACCAATCACGCCATTCGTGACTCCCTAGGAACGTGGAACCGCGCGGCTGCAGGCACAGTGATTCCGGCGTGGCGCGTGATGTGATAGGAATGCCGTAAAACACACAGAGTCGTCCTGCGCGCACAGCTGGTCCCCGCTGGAAAGCCCGACCTTGGAAGACCGATCAGTGGGTCAAGTTTCCGCGCGCCCCGTATCGACGCGCCCCGAATGCAGCACGCCGAGGCCCCCGCAGCACTCGCGGCCCTGGAAAAGGAGCGAGATATTGTGCGAGCCAATCGGAGTGCCGCGCTCCGCGTACGAACTTGCGCGGCGTATTAGCATCAAGCTTTCTCGGTGCGGTGGCGTAAATATGCCGGGATCAATGATAAGCCTAGTTAAGTGTCTCGAGGAGCGATTTTTTTTTTTTTTTGCGCACAGTATATACGAGAAAGATGGAGGTCGTTCCTAGAGCTGAGCACGGTTTGGAGGTCGCAGTTTTTTTGGTGTCCTGAAAAGCTCGGGTTGGTTCTTGCGTGCAGCAGTATGTTTATACTTAATGTTCGCGTGTGACACGTCTCCAGTCACACGCTCAGACACACACACACACAAAGTGGGGTGGGGGATGCAAATGTGTGTGTGTGTGTTGTATGCATCGGAGGCTGTGCATCGTAGATGGCGCCAGCACGCCTATATTATACCTATCCCAGCCGCATAGATGGGTTCCGTGGTTTATAGTCGAGCGCTAGAGAGATTTCGCAATCGTCTTTTTTTTTTTTTTCGGAATTAAGTGTCCTGAGAATTCCTGGGTCCTGCGCTGAAGCCTTCCTCAAGAGCTTTGAAATCGTTGTCGCTCTTTTGCGGACCACTGGTCTGAGAGGCAGACTTTATTTATTTATTTATTTATTTATTTATTTATTTATTTATTTATTTATTTATTTATTTATTTATTTCATACCCTCATGGTGAAATGGTATTGAAAAGGAGAATGGATGAAGTACCCAGCAGTATCAAATTAAGTGTTCTTCCTTTTTTCCTCTTCATTTTTTTAATAATATATATTTCCTATTTTACGTTATTCTCTTTACCACCCTTACCCGGCACTGCAAAGCCAGCCTGTCTGAGCAATGCTAACGTCTCTTCTTTCCGTTCTATAATGTAGTCAATTCACTTGCGTTACTGGAACGGTGCTGTTTATATCCACGCGCTGCATCGCTGGAATGCATGACTTTGTCCAGGTCGAGGGAAGATGGACGGAGTTCGTTGCTGTCCTTCGAGTTCTGCATGCAGGCAACTTAATTCTTTAAGCCGTTCTTTGTTTTTGTTTTTTACATATGCGCCACTTTTTAGTCGCCAACCGTACAGTTAATAATCCGCTTTTAGCGGCGCGAAAAGCGCCTGCGCCGGTCTAGTGGTCGGGGGCAGCCCTCTGCTCCTTAGCCTCTCGCGCCCACCGATGCTTCAATAAGATTGAAAGAATGCGACGTCTGTGGAGGTACGCCGCTATGACATGCATGTAAGATGTCAACGTCAATGAGCGCGCATAACCGGCCGAACGGCCATGAGCCGTGGCGCTGTCTTGGCTGAAAGCCTAACGCGCCTTACACGCAGATATCGTCGGTGACGTGAATTCCGAAGGGCACAGTGCTTACGCACATCTTCCGGTCCTGGTGAGAGCGGCATAACGCTGCGGCCTCTGTTGCTGTGAATTATACGTCTGCCATGCTTTCTGGCCGCTTCTCATTTTCGAATGTTGTGATGAGGGAACTTAAGGAAGGGAGCAGGAGGGGAGGGGAGGGGGTGGAAAGTTGGGTCTCATCATTCCACGTCTTGTATATGCCCCCTTTCTGCCGCCCGTAACGCTCAGAGTCTTTGCGTATCTCACTTTTGGGATATTTAAATGTCGTCTGTCGCTTGCACACCTTGTGTTTCGCCCGCTTTAGGACGTCCCAAGTGCCACCCCGGCTCCTGGGCGTTCAAGGTTCTCACCGTTTTCGTTCGCCTCTAAGAGACGCGTTACCTCAAGGAGAGCAGCCTCGTGGGCGTCCCACATCGCGTATCGCTGACCTCCCCAGTGATGCGCGCCATCCTGCCTCTGAAAATCCTGACCCTGGGAAATGCGTATCCGAGCCGACAGAATCCGCGAGGTCTTCTGGTTGACTTGTTTCTCGCGCTTTACGAACAGCGGTGTGATTTGGAGATGTTATCGCTCATTTCTTCCGTCCCCGGCTGTCCTCCTCCGTATCATTGTACTTGAAACGCCCGGCTCCTACGACCGTCTCGGCTGTACCACGTCTGGAGTGGGCCAACACTCAGTGTTGTGGCATATTATTTCACTGAGTGAATCTAAATCGTTCCTTGCGGGTGGATACGGGAAACTGTCATCATCATAAACGATTGATTGATATGTGGGGTTTAACGTCCCAAAACCAGTGTATGATTATGAGAGACGCCGTAGTGGTGGGCTCCGGAAATTTCGACCTCGTTCATCGTTAACGAGTATGCACTACGGAAATTGGCTGAATTCCACCACTCGCCACTGGTCCACTAAAATGAACAAGGCAACAGTGAGTCCTGCAAATGCCCAATCACCCCCCCCCCCTCTCTCTCTCTCCAGAGGGTATGAGCCACGAGAGAAGGTAAGCGAAAACAATGCTGTGAAGCGACGGCGGGGAGCTGAGCCGAAGACCTTGAATTGATGTAAGGCCTACGCCGACGTGGTGTCCGTAGATCTATGGGAGATGCAAGCGCTTGTTTCCAGCGCGAGTGTCTCTGGAGTTCGGATATCCGGGACTATCTGTGGTCCGAATCTCTTCAAGCAAAGAGAGCTGAGAATCAACGTGAAAGCAACACGTTGCACCACACAATAGCCTAGCAACGACCTAGAAACAATTTGCATCTCCTACAAAAAACACATCTGAGCCTATAACAAGGCCTACGAAAAAAAACCTATAGGCAACAAGATTAGTCTTCCTAATTGTCCAGTTTCGCTGTTTCAAGTTTTGTGCGGATTAGTGGAAGCTTCGCCGATTTCTTCCCTATTTTGTTGTTCTTCTGTTTATTTCATGTCACTCATTAAAAAAAAAAGGCACGATCGAGTAACCCTCACAAATGCTGTGACTTGTTGTCACAACATGCTGCAACTCTTTGAGGCGTGCGTATTTCGGCTGACACTGTGATATACGCGCCTCATTAGCGCGCTTGTCTCGCCAGGGAGGGACAAGTATATAGAAAGCGAATGTGAAAAACATTTCACGATATGTATTCGTCTGCTCAAAGCGTTTGCCTCACACGTGATCAGTTTAGACAAAGTTATGTGAGCCGAAGTAGCAAATTGGGCTAATTGGAACATATATATTTGTCACGGTCAGCGCAATAAAGGCATAGAAAGCACAAAAACACCAGAAAGTGCACGACACAAGCGTTGTCTAACAGTTCAGTTTAATGGAAGAAACGTGTCATATATGTGCAAACATGAAGTCATAAAAAATCTTGACAACACCAAGCACGTAATCAAGTATGCTGTTGATACGGAGTCTCAGCATGTGTGAGGGACGTTGCCTCAACGTTCGTCTATACGGGGGCACGCTATAGCTTCCTGAAGAGTACACCTTCTACGCATCTTTCCCTCCATGGCTGGCAGTGTGGCTGCGCAGCTGAGTTAAAAAAACGCTGTAGTCACAGTGATGAGACTTAGAGACCAGCGCACGCGTGAAATCGCTGAACCGTATGAAATTATAAAAGCAAGAGACAAGGACTTGAGCCAGCCTTCAACAACTTTCACAGCTAGCTGCTGAGATTTCGTATCTACAGTATACTTGATTACGTGCTCGGTGGGGGGTCTCAAGGTTTTTTATGCTTTCAGGTTTGCATATATATGACACGTTCCTTCCATTAAACTTTCAGCTGTTAGACAGCGCTTGTGTCGTGCACTTTCTTGTGGTTTTGTGCGCTGATCGTGATGAGTTAGGTGGGCCTACCAGATTAAAAAGTTCGCATGTATAACGTGGCAGCAGAAAGCACAAGACCGGGTTGATTGGCGGGCCCTGCTGTAAACGTGGTCAAGCACAGTTTTCTTTCTTTCTCTCTCTCTCTCTCTCTCTCACACACACACACACACACACACACACACACACACACACACACACACACACACACACACACACACACACACCGACATACAGACAGAGAGAGAGAGAGAGAGTCGCTGCACGGACGCCTTCAGATGCAGCGCGCAGATTATGCGGTTAGATCCATCTGCCTGCATTAATCAAGTTGTAAACTATCTGCAAATTCTCATAGACTGCGTTGCGGGGATTGAACACCTGTCTTCAAACTGATCAGCGCAGCGTCATAGCACTACGGTATACAACGGCCGGCGGCACCTTCCGGCATAACTACAATGCCTGTACATATACAGAGCCTCGCCGACACTTACAAGTGAAGGCTCGTGTAGTATGAAATCTCCCTTAACCTGCGCACTGCACGTTGTACAGGCTTTTCATGTATATACTCATGAATGCGAACGTTCAGCCGTCATGACCGCTTAGTTTTCAGGTCTAACCTGAAGGGCAATAACGAAAGATAAGCACGTACACACTGACGTTCAACTGACCGGGCTTGTTTTTGTGTCTTGAGATAGGGGGGGCTCTCGTCGTCCTTTCACTCTTCTATCAGTCGTCGGCGCTCGCAAACATTCTTTCCTTTCTGGCCCTCTCGTGATGGTTTTTCTCCGCCAGCGCTTCTTGCGCGAAGCCCTCGCTAAGTCCCTCGGTGCGGACACCTTTATCGGTGCGGCCCCGGCGCCGTATCGCACCGCGTCTGCCACCAGGGCGGCGGACCCGCAGACGCCGCCGAAGTCCTGGCGACAGTGACTGGGAGCTACTTCGACTGGCAGCGACCGCGAAGTTTTGCCTCGCACATTCGGTATACCCGGACGTCCGAAAGAAGCAGCCATGCCGTTCCTACACCTCCAGAAAATGTATGTACAGTGTGTGCGGAGAACCAAACATTCTCCCCAAATCGTAGCAAGGACGAGAGCCGTAGCATCTTACCCGCCGCGCTGACCCAACGCATGGATATATAGTGCATGAATGCTAACCGGAAGGTCGTGGGGATCAAATCCCGGCCGAGGCGGCCGCTTTTCGATGCGGACAAAATGCTACAGAGGCCCGCGTGCTTGGATTTAGATGCAAAGAACCTCCGGCGGTCGAAATCTCCGGAGCCCTCCGTTAAGGTGTCTCATAATCGTGGAGTGGATTCGCGACGTATAATCGTAGCATCTCGGTGTCTTTATCCGGGATGTCGCCATCGGCCATCTCGTCCACGAAGCCGTA
Organism: Rhipicephalus microplus; assembly: GCF_013339725.1. NCBI lineage: Eukaryota > Metazoa > Arthropoda > Arachnida > Ixodida > Ixodidae > Rhipicephalus > Rhipicephalus microplus. Next base: position 255,336,509 of record NC_051165.1, read on the forward strand.
CACACGGATGCTCCTGGGTCTCCGCGTAATCGCAGGCATGTTTACGTGTTAAATACTCAATGAACAAACGATACGGCTTGGCGACGATCACGTTAGTGGCCTCTTGAGGAAGTTGCAGGGAGGAAATATTTTATATATGTACTATAGAATGAAAGGTAAAGAGGCCAACCAGAATCATATCGACCGATTTTCTACCCTACACAAAGTGGAGTGTGAAAGAGAAGTGTGGAGCCATTGAGATGAAAATGCACTTTTGTGACATTGCTAGAGATCGTCTTTTCAACGTTATTCTACGCTGACGACTCATTTAAAAAATCGCAGCATATCCACGGAGTGAACGATGGTGAGTGGGGCGAAGCGTCCGTGCGTCAGGACGGATGGACGCACGGACGCACGGACGAATGGACACGCGGACGGATGGCCGGACGCTTCGCCCGACTCACCATCATTCACTTTGTGGATATGCCGTGAAAATCACTAACGCCACCTAGTTATATTATTCCCAAGTGCATATACACACATGTGGCCTCCGCCGGCAGCAAATCGCGGAGGCCACGACACACAACGCAATCTATTGAGCAATTCATAAACTAGATGGCGCTACATACTACTACTACTACTACTACTACTACTACTACTACTACTACTACTACTACTACTACTACAACTGCTGCCACTACAGAAGAGGGAACGACCCATGGCCTAAGGAGCTTCGTCCCTAAAACGAAACTTGCTTCTCGTCGAACAATATGCGCGCAATTCGTTTTCTCCATGCTTCTAGAAAGGTGATGGGAAATGCACGTTTGTTGTGAATCGTTAGTGTCGGAAACTGCGAAACGTAAAAGAATCAATTTAAATGTTAGTACGCGTCGCCTAAGTGCATCGCTCTTTCGCTTTATGCCTTTGTTTTTCCTCCTGCTTACCGACGCCATGAAAGCAGACGTATGAAAAGCAAGGTATTATGACAATGTTTTATTTTAATTCAATTCTAAAATGCCCCTTTCTTTTACGAAAGACAGAATCAATCTCATATGCTTATGGATTACTAAACATACAACTCATAACAATTTGTATCAAGTTTTACTACACTACCTCAACTACGCGTTCTACCTTAAATACGTTATTTATATAATAACAAAGATTGGATTGTATTAACTTTTTTACGTTGCCGCTAAGCTATGGAACACTTCGTAGCATCACGTCATCCGCATAACTTTTTTTTCCTATGAGCGACTTGCTCGTGTTCATTTGTATAATTTGCAAGAGTAAGCAAGATCACAACAGCAACGACGTCATCATCTGCATATTTTTTATATAGGCCCCAAAGCGACTTGCTCGCGTTGTCTGCATAACTTACAAGAGTAACCAATGTAACAAGAGTAGCAACAGCAACAACAGAACCTTTTGCAAGCGTTTGTAATCATGCTTCTGTATAAGGTGTCTATTTCTTTGTAGTTCTCTACCTCGCTGCTCATTATCAACCACTTCTGTCAAAAACAGATCCCTGTTGTGACTTTGAAATATCCTGCCTGTACGAAAATAAGGGCTAATTATGTGTCATAAATAACAGGAATTGATTGATTGATTGATTGATTGATTGATTGATTGAAGGACTGCTCGTTTTACTCGTAGGATTTCGTATAGGGTAAGGGCGTGGTGTAGTGTAGAATTAAGCAATCCGGCGCGTGTTATAAGTGGCATATCTACAGACTCGATCGTGAACTTACACTTACAGCGCAACGCCAGAAAAAATACAGGACAGGGAAGGAGTAAAACAGAAAGAAAAGACGGCGCTGACTCACAACTGTTGTTTATTGGAAAAAAACAAGTTTTCTTTCTGTTTTACTCCTTCCCTGTCCTGTATTTTTTTCTGGTGTTGCGCTGTAAGTAAGTTCACGATGGATCCTATCCAACTGGTCCAACTTACCGTCTTACTACAGACTCGAGTCGTGTAGTCTGTCAGTTGAGACAAAAACAATAATTGAAGAGAGAGAGAGCGAAGGGTAGAAAGAGAACGAGTAAGTGAGCGAGATGGGGGGGGGGGGGGGGTGGATAAGAAGAAAAATAAGTCGCCCATGTTAGCAGCCTTGTTCGTTAACGGGGTTTCTTGAAACCGCCGCAAGATAGGTTTATAGATAACGGACGAGCGCAGAACATTGTGACAGATTGTTATCGTCATAGGTTGTTTTTGCCTCTGTGTATTCTTTTTTTTATTCATTTCTTTTTTTCTCTCGCTCTAAACGAGTACCACAGTCACTCGCTGGGTTTATCGTATACACCTTAAACGCTCGCTTCATTGGCCAATGTCGACAGGTCTCGGCGACCGCCATCCTATATAGATGTCCACCTCCAAGCACGTGCGAAATTAGGGCGAATTTGCTGTCTTTCATTCTTTATATCGTTCATTTCAGTCGTGTATCATTTTCCCCCCCAGTCGACATTGCGTTTTCGTGATCAGACTTCGCCGCAGTTTCCCTTCGATGCGAGCAAGTTAATTTTTTTTCTGCTCTGTTTTTTTTTTCCTTCTTCGCTGTCTGTAAAACGCAGCGTGATGTGAATAAAATGTCTAACCTCCTTAATGTTGGCGTTTTCTTGTTTCGGAGTTTGAGGACCAAGGCGCCATTCCGGCGTAGCCTTGAACGAAAATCGCCGTACAACGCGAGCATCACACGAGAAAGTGCACCAGCTGTACAGGACGCCGAGAACGTCCTTTTGCGGGTGGAGGTTTCGTCGCACGCTCCGCACTCCTCTCCCGTCGTCGATATGGGCGTGCGTGCTCCTTATCGTGCGCCCGTCCTTTTCGCGCGTCGGTAGCGGGACGACCTCGGAAGAGCTCACGTCTACGCGCCTACAGGGGTTGTTCACCATGCTCGAGCCGGCGCTGGCTTGTCCCGCTTCCGCGGTCGTGAGCGCGCACACGCATATATGCCCACAGCGTGGGCGACGCGCAACCGCCGTCGCCTGGTAGCACGGTGACGCGCGGTCGGGTTTATGCGCTTACCCGTACGAGACGAATGGCCGAATCTCGTCGGATGACCGACCGCTCCCAACGACAGCGCCGTCCTATCGGTCACCGCGGCGCCTGCCTGAAACAGCTTGATGGTCCGTTTCCTGGCCGTGGGAGTGCCGCTGTGACACGGAAGCTGAGAAGTTGCACAGGTGGCGGTGGTAGTTAGGTGTTATGTAAAAAAAAAAGGGGGGGGGTGTGCGTTGTTTGTGATCAGGCGCGCGCTAAGTGCCGTAAGACGCATCTGGCTTACCCCGAGTCTGACTTGCAAATGGGGCGTGTGTACGTCACCCATATAATCAGGCCTTGTGTCTTACGAAAAAGAAGGAAAAGTAAGCATTACTTTTTTCGTTGATTCCTGACTTGCCACCAGAGATGTAGCCAGAAAAAAAATTCAGGGAAAGCTGTAGGAAAGGGGAGGGGAGTTCTTCTATACTTTATCTATGCTCGTGCGTGCGTTATCATGTGTGCGCGTATATATACACACGCAAAAGTAAGAAAAATAATTCGTGAGACTGAGTGCGAGTTCGATCCTTTTTCTACCACCCTCCCAGGCTTTTCCACTGCTTGCCGCATATACGATTGCCACGCAGTGCTCACTTCGCATGTGACCCAAGACTCTCAGACGAAAGTATTATGTTCTCTTAGGAGAGTTCTCTTCAAAGAGAGCCATACACGTGGCGAGGCAGTTACTGTTGTCCTGTGGAGTTTGACGTCCCAAAGAAGCACATCACACGTCGTGTACCGGGTACTGTCGTCAGCGTTTATCTTATTTTGAAATCGGGACCATACCTAAAATGGCTGGGCACGAAAGTTCAGAAGTTCATCTTCTTCTGCGGCTGCATTTCCGATGGAGGCGCAAATGTTGTAGGTGGTTTTGGGACGTTAAACCCCACATATCAATCAATTCATCTTCTTTTTTTTGTAGGAGGAGAGGAAGAAAGAAAAGACAGTTATATTAGCTTTTCTTTGTTTTTTTTTCTGTAGAGCGCACACTTGCTTTACGAGCTCGCATTCTCTCGTTGCTGTTGCGGCCGTCGTCACGTACCAACGTTTTCTCTCGCTTTATTTTACTTAGATTTACCGGTGCCGGTATGCATGGAACATCTATTTTAGTCCAGCTTTAGACTTGTCACCTCCGTCACTTTACCGCTTCCTGTGAAACGCACACCTGCTGACGTCGGCAGAAAAAGTGCATCGAGCAGTGCAGCGGAAGTCATGTCCTGTATATGAAAGTATATGCGCCTCTGTGTCCACTGGGAATGTATATGCAAAGCGGATATCTGACACGTGCGTGGTGTGAGCCGCTGTACTCAAGGTGTAGCATATGTGACGTACATTTATTGATCTAAAAGTGACTTAATTGTCTGGTGTGAACGGTGTAGAATACTGTATTTAGACATTGAAAGTGCGTGGGGTTTGACGTCCCGAAACGATGACATGATTACGAGAGACGCCGTAGTGGTGGGCTCCGGAAGTTTCGACCATCTGGTGTTCTTCAACGCGCACTGGAAGCGCGCAGTACAAGAGCCTCGGCCATTGCGCATCCATTGAAATGCGACAGCCGCGGCCGCAATCGAACGCGCGACCTTGGGGTCAGCAGTCGAACACTCTGGGCACTGATCCACTGCGGCAGACGTGCTCTTAGACATGTTGCTAATCAAGGGAGGATGAAGAAGTACATGGAAGGGTTGAAAACTTAGCCAGTTCTCAGACCAATTGGCTACCCTTTGTTGAGGAAAGGTTTAAGGAAAATGACCTATCATAGAAAAGCGGAGCAACAAGTGAAGAAGAAGAAGAAGAAGAAGAAGAAGAAGAAGAAGAAGAAGAAGAAGAAGAAGAAGAAGAAGAAGAAGAAGAAGAAGAAGAAGAAGAAGAAGAAGAAGAAGAAAGGGGAAAGCCATCCGACAAGCGACACTGCTTAAAGACTGTTCTAAGGTCAGTTGTGCGCAAGAAACGCAACAACGCTCTCAAAGCCCTCTGTGCTGAGTATGGTCGCGGACAGTGTCCAAGATCTTTTGCGTAGGCGTTCGTGGAGGCCTCTGCAAGCCGTATACGCTGCACACGAGCGTCCGCTTGGCTCTATAGATGGGGAAGGGACTCTTTAAAAAAAAAAGAAGATAAAAGTGAGCCCCGTAACTGTCTCTCAGGGGGAGGACACCTCAAGAGTAGCTCAGAAGGGATGGAGTAAGAAGGGATTAAAAGGATAGGGAGGAATTAAAGGTATATAGATAGAGAGAGGAGCAGGACGAGAGAGAGGCGCAGGGACAGCCACATACGGAAGTAAAGAGAAGGTGGGAAAGATGGACATTGTCGCAGAAGTCCGAGGACGGGGCACCACTCAGTGAGAGCTCTTGTCGGCGTCAGCGGCTCTATAGATATTCCCGGCGCAACACAGAGCTATGTAGATTCGGGTTCAAGTTTCGAAGACCAGCGTTGGCAAATTCCGCCGTGTTCCATGGACTGTGCAAGAGTCGGCTCGCTTGCTATAGCGAACGAAGTCTTGTAGCTTTGTCTACTCTATAAAACAGAATACTTAATTTACATTGGAGAACGTAATCGTGGGCGTTTTAGTAATTGACTGGTGCATAACGCGCGAATGTCTTTCGTTCTTTTTGTGAGAAAGAACAAAAAAGAAAGGGGGCTGACATGCGTCCGACTTTTTTTTTTTTAGAACATCGAAATACATATACACAGGAAGTAAGACAAACTGATACCGGAGTCAAGCCAATTGCTCGGCAGCATGTGCTCACAACTTTTTATGGGAACGCGGCTGGATAATCACGTTCGAGGGTTCAGTGGCTTCGATATTTCTGCACATGTGTCCATCGGAATGGTTGTTGCGAAGCTCCGAAATCCAGTCCGTTCGTCAAATATCGCCAAATATTTCTCGCTGCTATGCGTTTCCACAACTTGAGATCACGCGTCCATGCAACCCTATAGAAGGCCCGTTGTGGTGTGCATCAAGCCACCACACACCCTTCCCGGCTCATCTTCGCATTTGGCATTAATTACAGAGCATGATGCGATGGCGAAAATTCGCGCTGAGTATCCTTATAATTGCTATCACAAGACAATTTTTTTAAAGAATCGACAGAATCGCAGTTACAGGTGAGTGAATGTGAAACTAACTCCGCCAGCTACGCTATTCCGCTTCATCGAGGCTGGCGAGCTGTTGCCGGTAGCCCACTGGAAACTGCCAACACATGGCTACTGTATACACAACACGCGTTGCGATACCTGCTGCTTGTCCTCGCTGTGTTTCCGGGGCTCCCGATGTTGTCGCGTGACGCGGATTGCATTTCGCCCTTTGATAGCGAAAATGTAGCGAATGTATATCTGCATCCTGATTTCTACAGAGAGCAACACACTCGCAACAAGCTTTGTGTGTGTGTGTGTGCGTGTGTGTGTGTGTGTGTGTGTGTGTGTGTGTGTGTGTGTGTGTGTGTGTGTGTGTGTGTGTGTGTGTGTGTGTGTGTGTGTGTGTGTGTGAGAGAGAGAGAGAGAGAGAGAGAGAGAGAGTCCGTCCGTTTGTCCATCCGTCCGTCCTTTCTGTTCCTGCTGCAGACGTAGTTTCATAATCTTTCCGTCGCCAAGAATAGTGCGCTGTATCGTCTACTGCGCGCTGACACTCACACTGGCGATGATTTTCGTTGCAGCGCCTCGCCGCTGCGGAGCTTGAAGAGCTATAGGCCCGCCCACGTTTCTCCTATATTTACCGAAGCGTTCACTCGTCGCCGTCCCTTCAACACATTGCTCCCCGCTGGGCCACAGCATTTATCTCCTCTCGAGATTGCACACCGCTTTTTTTTTACCTCGCGTTTTCTTTTGTTCAGTGTATAGCAACACTTCGTCGCACTGCTTGCTGACGAGTTTGCAAGTCTTGCAAACTCCGGAGTCTCATTTCGCAATGATTCCTTTGTTCGTATATTCATTGTTTTCTCCCTGCGCCATTGGACCGCGGGATTCGCCGCCGGTGGTTCTAGCTAGGGTATTCGGCGTAAACGAGACAAAGGCAAACCTAATTATAAGTTTCAGTTGCGGTTATCGGCATAAATGATAAATCGATTACTTCAAAATCCACATCTCTACTCTCGGTCGACCGCTTTTCGCGAGTGTACTTGCCCGCATCGCGCGACGCAACGCCTATCGAGTGGCATATTGGCATCCTGTCTATGTGGTTGTGTCAATCACCGTCTCGGTATCAATCGGTATGTCCGTGTCTGCACCACGTTTACGCAAAGCATCGTCTCGTTTGGGGTAGACAAACCGTTACTACTCTTGTATAACACCTCCCCTGCTGCACGTACTTTGGCGTAATTCGGGTAACGATTAAGTGAATAAATCAATGCAGCTCAATAGCACGCATGAAAGTTAGCTGCACTGAAGGTATGTCTACGAGGGCATCGCAACTACGGATACGTTAGCGATTACTGTTTCTCCGCGCGCGGATGGGATGAGTGTTTCGCAATCCGCTCGCACATGCGCAGCCCGCCAACGCAAGCAGCCGTGCGTGGATCGCAGTGCATCAACCGAGAACTTGGCGAGAGGCAATGAGGCGTCGCCGACTGTCCGTACAGCTGCCGATTATGTACACACACGGCGACGGCGACTTTCGTCTTCCGGGAAACGCATGCGAAAACGGCGCATGCTGCGCGCGCTTGTAATGTGCTCGGCGTGGGCGGAGTGGCGGCGTCGATCTGCTGTTTGTTTGTCGACGGCGTTCCTGCGCGCGAGCCGGCCATATTTATGAGGGCACGCGGCGCGGTTACGTTGTCAGACCCCCAGTGCGTGGCGCAGTAGAGGCGCCGACCGATCGAGGCGCGCAGTAGCGGTGCACGAGGGAAGTGTATCGCCATAGAGTTTCCCAATATACACTAGAGGGAACTCTGGCGCTAGTGTCTATGGGAGCTGCAATGCACAGCGCTTCTTGGCTCCGTGTGTGTTCGTGTGGCTTGAAGCTGTTTTCTCACGAAACAAAAATCAGCAAATGTTCAGCGATTGCGCTTCACCACCCTATTTTTTTTTCGAATTACCTTTCCAAATTGGGTCACGAAGTTCAAAAGGGTTGAATCTTTCTTTCAAAACAAAATCGAAACACAGCAATAAACGAAGCCGCAAGTACGATTCGCCGCCCGCAAGTACGAAGACTGGGCAAATGTGTGTACTACCCATCATTCCCAATGGTCGCCGAACGATCGCAGCGCCAGAGTGCCCTCTAGTTAATCTTGAGAAACTCTATGGGGGGATTCGCTCGCAGGATTTCAAGCTGGACGGTTGTGCCCTCGCGATCTCCGACGCCAGCGTAGCTCCCGCCGACTGGTTCGCCCTCCGCGGTCTCCTGACGCCGTGCAGCTCTCGCATTGTGGCGCCCCGCCCTTGGACTGCTTCGACTGGATCCCCACTTTCCTATCTCCTTCTTTTTTCTCTCGCTTAGCTGTCTTCTTCTCCGTCTATTTTCCTTCTATTCTTTTTATCCCTCCTTCCCCCCAACCCTATAAGGCACTGCGCCGTGTCGCCTGAAGGCAGACAGAAATTAGGTGCCTTTTTCCTCTTCATTCTAACCACTACCACCACCACCAACAACTCTATGGGTATCGCTCGTCCCTGTTGCACGGCGCCCTCCGTCGCCTGACTGGAAGACGGTACGGGCCTCCTTTAGCTGGCAGGGGGAAAACGTGTTCGCTACCGAATGCGGGAACTGTAGCGAGTTCAGCGCGACTCTTGCACAGCGCGGAGGAAGTGACGGATTTCCGGCTGGCGTTGCGTTCGCTTGTGCAAGTGCATGTATGGATAGTTCATGAGATGACACGCCCATGCGCCCCATATATGTAGTATCAGTAGAAGGTTTGTGACATCGGAATTCCGGAACGGATGCCTTGGTCGAGCTCAAGGTCTTTATATTTTTTTTATGGACACTACTGATTCAGTAACATTTTGCAGATGTCTTCGAGCCCACCAAAACATACCTCCTTTGCGAGCCAGCCAGCTGGACCTTTCATGTCGCATTCGTTATGAAAAACCGTACACGCAAGATGAGAAGCGTACACAGTTTTCAACTTAGTCATAATTGTCAATGCGTAATGAAGAGTGGTCTGCACGTCTGCCGCGGTGGGGCAGTAGTTAAGGTGCTCGGCTGCTGGCCTAAAGGTCGCGGGTTCGATGCCGGCTGCGGTGGTCGCACCTCGATGGAGGTGGAATAGTAAAGGCTCGTGTACTGTGCGATTTCAGTGCACGTCGAAGAACACCAGATGGTCGAAATTTCCGGAGCCCCTCCGCTGAGGCGTCTCTCATAAGCATATCGCGATTTCGGTACGTAATACCGCAACTTGTTATCAAGAGCGGCCCACACACGCCATATCGGGGTCAAGAGGCGCGCTTCTCGAATATAAGCACCGATTCTGAGCAGTCCCAAACTGTTGCAATAATCATGAATAGACTTGCTGTATATGCTACAGTAACTCTATTCATAAACATTCCCACAGTTAGGGACTGCTACAGTAACTCTAATCATGAAGAGTTGATTGATTTATATGTGGGGTTTAACGTCCCAAAGCCACCATATGATTATCAGAGACGTCGTAGTGGAGGGCTCCGGAAATTTCAACCACCCGGTTTTTTTTTTAACGTGCGCCCAAATCTGCGCATACGTACGGGCCTACAGCATTTTCGCCTCCATTGAAAATGCAGCCGCAGCTGCCGGGATTCGATCCCGCGACATGCTGATCAGCAGCCGGGTACCTTAGCAACTAAACCACCTTAGCGGGGCCTAATCATAGAGTTAATATACAAGGCCTAATCATAAAGGAAGCGGTGTGACACCTTGCGGGAGAATTTTCATGGGAAGATTTTTTTTTTTTTTCTTCTTCCCAAAGGCTGGCGCTTCTGTGTTGAGGTGTACCACTCGGTTCCGCCAAACGGAAACGTAGGCTGCCACTATACGGCAGGTGAAATAAAGTAACAAAAAGCGCTGCTTCGCGAGCTTTCATTGCGTGGATGCTAGTCAAGCCACGTGGCTTCCTTCAGTTCTTCCTGTCAATTTCCCTTTAACTTAACGTCGTCGCCACGCCGCATAACGTCCTAGTCGCGTATCTTACGTGATGTGCGTATCGATACAAATTATTAACATCTCACGTGTATTTCGAAGGTTGCGAGTTTGGGCCCCACAGACGTCAAAGGTGTCTTTCCGCCCAATTTAGTTCATTTCCATTCATACCGGAATCACTGCGCTACGGTTACAAACTATGAACACTGTCATGTATGCTCTCCTTGACTTCATTGGGTTGTGTTTAACCAGTCGCGCAGAAGTAAACTTATTTCGGAGGGGAGGACACGTTCTTGATCTGAAGCGGGTGCGGGGTAGGCGAGGCAATTGCCGAGTGTCATTATAAGCTTTGTTTCCAATCACAGAAAATAATTTTTTTAAATTGGAAAAGAGGGGCCACCCGCTGTAGCATAATGAAACTTGTATATCGCGTCGTTTGTCACGTGATCTACATCGCAGAGTACAACTTTCATCATTCAGGACGATCGGTTTTTCGTTCGTAACGTCAGTATAAATGTTATGTTTTCACTGTGGCAATTTATTTGTACCCTCAACCGAAGAACCGGTTGTGTGTGTGTGTGTGTGTGTGTGTGTGTGTGTGTGTGTGTGTGTGTGTGTGTGTGTGTGTGTGTGTGTGTGTGTGTGTGTGTGTGTGCGTGCGCACACACACACACACACACACACACACACACACACACAGCTCGCTCTGCAGTTTCTCGAGCGGGCACTGTCCTCCTTCATCGGTCGCGGCATGGCGTCGTCCTTCGAAGACGGACGCCATCTCCTCGTTCTGACATCCCGGTTGCTATAATACGGCTCGAGAGGGGTACAACGGCCACATCAATCTTATCTCGCTCATCGTATCTGCGGGACGCGCCCTGCCGTTCATTCCGTGTAAACATTTCCGGTCGTGTTTCATCCGTCCTGACGTGGTGATGAGGAATCCGCGTAAGCGGTTCGTTGATTCTTCGCGGAAACGAGGGTGAATGGATGGCACGGCCTTGGGGTCTTTCTCACTTCATTCCTCTCCTTCACGGAGAGGTGAGGAGTTTGCCGCCTCCAAGAGGCCAGTTCAACAACAACAACAACAACAACAACAACAACAACAACAACAACAACAACAACAACAACAACAACAACAAAAACGATATATTTCGCATTCCCAGCATTTGTACCGCCCTACGTACCGGTTGGGGTTCTTTGCTGACTATTGCCCCTCCCTGTGAGCGTCGCAATCAATTTTCTCGCACGAACGTATCAGAGAGGACGATACTTCTAGCGCGAGAACAAAACGACGACACAGAGACAAGAAGGACACGAGCGCTGTGTCGTCGTTTTGTTCTCGCGTTATAACTATCGTCATGCCATACCAACTAGCCCAAGTTCTAAGTAACAGAGAGGCTCCGTTGACCCGTTGTTCGTTTCATTTTCAAGCGGTCTATAGTCTTTTCCGGGGGATCGGGGGTGGAGCATGTCTGTCGAAGTACAGCACGAAAAGAGCCTCGGAAAGGAATCCGTATACGTGCTACGCGACGGGCGTTATGTTTCTCGTTTTATCTTTCCTGGGCAAGCAGTGTGTTTGTCCTGAGCATCTAGGCTTCTGGGTCGCGCGATTGGAAAAGCACGAAGCTGTTTACCGTCGTGCACACTCCCCGACGTTTTTCAAGAAAGCGCATGACCCCACTCCTTCCCCTTTTCTCCCGCCCTTACGCCTTTGAGGCCGTCCTTTCTGACCTTTAAGTAAGACCACTGTTGTTATTCGAAAAGCCCCTACCATGCGATTCCCACGAAGAACGCTCCACTTCCCGTCATGGCTTTAGTGCAGCTGAGTAGTGCATCGTCCTATGTAGTACGTCACCTACAAGGGCTTCGTTACGGCTGCTAAACTGAATCTGCACTAGGGACTGGCGACATTAATGTTCAAGGTATCTATATTGAATCTAATTGACGCATCGACGTCTTTCAGTAAGTTTTGGCGTTCTACTGAGCTCGATGCACTGTTGCAAGTGGTATGAGAGCTTCAGCTTTGATTGTAGAGCAGTGCCCTTAAATCTGAAGTATTCAGTTGGGTCAAGAAGAAGAAGAAAAAAAAAGGTGGCTGAACTTTCCAAGGAAACTACGACGTGTGAGATCATTAGGGTCGCCATATGAGTTCGTGCCCCGCCGCGGTGGTCTAGTGGCTAAGGTACTCGGCTGCTGACCCGCAGGTCGCGGGATCGAATCCCGGCTGCGGCGGCTGCATTTCCGATGGAGGCGGAAATGTTGTAGGCCCGTGTGCTCAGATTCGGGTACACGTTAAAGAACCCCAGGTGGTCTAAATTTCCGGAGCCCTCCACTACGGCGTCTCTCATAATCATATGGTGGTTTTGGGACGTTAAACCCCACATATCATCATATGAGTGCGTATTCCAGATAATTGAGAAGGCAGTTCGTTATCTGTACTCGAGCGACAGCAGGTAAGTGAGCGAGTGCAGTAATCAGCAAAGCTTTCAGATATCGGATGCTGTAATTGAACCTTTGGGCAGCTGGGAGATTTAGAATGCAAATGCTGCTGCATGTGTGTCAGAATGGGATCTTGTTGCGTGTGGATCGTTCGCGCTCCAACTATACGGTTCACCTCGGAGAGCCCGTCCGTTTTGGTTGCTCCCATTTTCATTCGACATCCACCCACGAATACGCGAGTGCATTGATTGTTACGGTAGCTTTTAGTGCGAAATGAAGACGAGAGACGGACAAGCGCAATGTAACACCGGCAGTGTTCGCGCATGCGCACTCGTCAGCCGGTTTTGTATTGCCGCATTTTCGCGCTTGTCCGTCTCTCGTCGTTATTTCGCGCTTTAAGCTACCGCAAGAACGAACCAACTCACCCAACAAGTCACTCTACTGAAGTGCATTGATTGGTTGCTTTACCCTCCCGAGCACCCTGTCTGGCGGAGAGCTCCTTTCGAGCGTATGACGTCAGACTCCCGCATTTATCATGCCACGTCTTGCTTGCGGGAAATTGGGAGAGCGCCATCTGGGCCGACTGCGTATAGCAGCGTTTCCTATTTTGAACTCGCGGACCTCCTCCGCTCATATGTACGCATAGAGTTTCTCAAAATTAACTAGAGGGCACTCTGGCGCTGCGATCGTTCAGCGACCATGGGAATTATGGGTAGTACACACATTTGCCTAGTCTTCGTACTTGCGGGCGGCGAATCGTACTTGCGGCTTCGTTTATTGCCGTGTTTCGGTTTTGTTTTGAAAGAAAGATTGAACCCTTTTGAATTTCGTGAGCCGATTTGGAAAGTAAGTCGAAAAAAAAAATAAAATGGTGAAGCGCAACCGCTGAAAATTTGCTAATACTTGTTTTGTAAGAAAACAGCTCCAAGCCACACGAACACACACGGAGCCAAAAAACAGGCCAGAAGTACTAATATTAGACAAATGTGTGTACTACCCATCATTCCCATGCTCGCTGAAGCGCTGTGCGTTGCAGCTCCCATAGACACTAGCGCCAGAGTTCCCTCTAGTAAGTATTGTGGGAAACTCTAAGTATGTGCGTACCCATAGCTTCGGCCCGAAACCCGCTGTCCTCAACCTTCTCTTATATCGCTTCTCCCCCACACTCTGCGGTGCGGAGGCCTTCGAAGAGAGCATCATCTGTTTCGCAGAAACGGACCGCTGGTATCTCTTCAGTTGGAGAGGCCCAGACTGGTTCTCTTGACGCGCAGCGAGGCGAGCGACATTTGCAAGCTCTTTTGCCTTCGTGTTGTGTTGTGCTTCGCTGCGTGGCCTTCGTATCAGGCCGGTACCGTCCCCCGTGTATCGACCGAGGAGAAGCAACTACGGAAGCGTTGAGGGCGATCGACGGGGTTCGAGTGGCCGCCATTTCGTGAAAGGGTTGCTTGCCCTGCGTTGCCATTCGGGTCTGCAAACAGAAGGAGAAAAGGGTGAGAGGGCCCGTCCCGTCATTATACATTATCGCAAGCACAGACATCCACGGGAAGAAGCATACATACGCAAGCAGCATGGAAAGAAACTGCGTCATCAAAAACATTTTTCGTTATTACTTATTTACTTCAACGCATCGACGCACTATACGCGCGTCATTCAATTAGGCAGCGCTTCCGCAAGCAGTGATGGCGAAGTTTATTTTTTTTTTTTATAACACGACCGGTAGTGACCCTGTGGAGGTGCAATTTTCGGGTTTCGCTGTTTCTTGGTTACTGTTTATGCGTTCTGCTGTTCTCACCGGTCCCAACCGCCCCGTGTCTTTTTTTTTTTTTCCCCGTGCATTTGTCGAAGGTTCAATCAGTGTGACGTTAGCACACGTAAAATTTACCGTGGGCCTATCATTCATTCTGACCAAGGCTCACAGCCATGGAGGCTCACAGCCGAAACGTCAATAAACGCCTTTTTTTTCACATGTGCGTCAGCCTCGCATCTGTACTCACTCAGTCACTCGCTCACTCACGCAAAGGTCGCGGGATCGAATCCCGACCACGGCGACCGCGTTTTCGATGGAGGCGACAATTCTCGAGGCCCGTGTATTTAGATATAAGTGCAAGTAAAACAAACCCAGGTGGTGGAAATTCCCGGAGCCCTGCACTACGGCGTCCCTCGTAATTGGCTTCGGGGCGTAAAATCCCAACAATTATTGCACACTTCCACGCACGCACACGCGCGTTCACGTGTGAAACCGGCAAGTGCACCGACACAAGGGCAACGAAAACAAACCTCCAGAGTGCTCTGTGATTTGATTGTCCTCGTCTTTGTGCGCTTCTCCATTCGAGTGTGTCACTTTACCTAGTTGTGTGTGTGTCTGAGGGAGAGGTAGAGGTGGGGGGGGGGGGTAATTCTTTAACGCCGTCTTATCGCAAAATCTTGACCAGATGTTGTCTTCATTTAGTGGCATGGTCGTTGTTTCGCCCTAGGATCTCTTAATCATTTATTTGAGAGACCCTATCTCGGTGCGTTTGATGATCGCAAAAGCTAAAGAATGTGAAGAGAGACGGGAATGGGAAAGGGGCTCCGAGGTTGAGAATTGTTGCCGAAATCCCTGCTCTCGAGTTGTTGTTCGTTTGTCAGTATGGTTCTCAAATGGAAGACGCAGCGCTAGCTCCCGTGGCTTGGAGTCACGCGAGCAAAGTTAACACGGCACTGCCACATGTATTTCCTATATATTTATACGCTTACACAAAAGCTGCTTCATCAAATGGTACGCGATGTTCCCTCAAAGGTCGCTGCAAGAAAAGTGGGACCAACATCTGCCTTCTGGTTTAGGTGACGAGAAAGAAGCTCGCTGGAATTTCGATCTACAACGATCAATCATAGAAAGAGTTCTTGGAGACTTCGTGCCAGTGCATATTTCGTATATACGCACGCTTTGGTAAATGTGAATCAGACCTCCCGAACGCGTTGTTTGTCTCGCATAGCTGCTCTGTTCCACACACACACACACACACACACACACACACACACACATACATACATACATACATACATACACACACACACACACACTATCTGCAGTGAGGGTGGAACTCAGCATAGCGTCCCGCGGTAAGGGCCCCGAAATAAGCACTGTGGAAACAAAAAAAAAGAAAAGCGTCCAATGTGATTTGCGCGCTTCTTGTAGTAGACTCGAAGGAGATACACGCATCTCCGCTCTTATTTTGAAGAAAAAAAAAATCGCGTCAGTCGCAGCCGACGTCGTGCTGGAGCTGGAAAGCCGAAGGCCAAACCTTGCGATCGATAGCCGTCGGCTGGCGGTCCCTTCTCAACACCCCCTTTCACGTCTCGAACTCGGACGTTGCGTCACAACAGCGTGACGCAACGTTCGTTCTGTTGTGTCTGAAATCCCTCCCGTGCATTTTATGCGAGTAACGTTGTTGTATTTAAGGCAACGCGCTTGCTCTTGCGTAACTGCGCAACGGCCTTTCTCTGAACAATAGCACACGGAAAGAAGCGCCCTTGATCAGTGTCGTCTGGCGAAGAAGGTACTGAGCCGATATGCATATCGCTAACGCGCGCACTGGCCGTTCCTTTTCTTTATTTTTTTTCCTCCGAAGCGTGGCATTATTTGGCGGGAGCTTCGACCTGCAAAGATTGTCGCAGCTGATGCTTGTATAGGTCTTCCGTTACATCTGCATCAGGTGTCAGCAGACATAACCGGTGCTCGGTCGCGACGTGGGGCTGCTCCACTCGACGCTAGGTGCAGTGGCGCCAAGTTGTTTTGAAAGCGGCGCGCTTGGGGCATGCACATATCCGCTTTCGTTTGACATCAATGGGAAATTCTTAGATGCCTCGTCGAACACGAACACTATAACCGTCGTTGTCATTATTATTATTATTATTATTATTATTATTGTTGTTGTTGTTGTTGTTGTTGTTGTTGTTGTTGTTGTTGTTGTTGTTTGCATACACAGATACACAAGGACACAGAGGAAAGAGGGAGAGAGCAAACTGGCAACTGCCACCTGGAGGGGCACATGAGTGTATAAAAAAAATCACGCGATGACATCACCCTGTGACATCATCGTGGCTTCGAAAATAGCGAATTTCGTGACGTTGTTGACGCGTCCGCCGCGATGGATGAGACGGTCGCGGTGCCGGAGCGCTGCCAAGCGCGGTGCAGTAGCTGCAGTCGACGCCATACTTTTTTTTTTTTAAGTGTGAATACACTTTATAAGCGACCCCAAACCATCCACCGCCGTCGGCGGCGTCCGCAGTCTTCTCTCTATCTTTAAAAGAAAGAGGACTTGGCGGGCCGCAGCGTGACGCTCTACCGAATAAGCCACGGACGCGACGCTGATGTCGGTGTCAGTAACGCGCCTTATACCCCCTCCCCCTTCGCTCGCTGCAGCTGCGCGCGCACCCCTCTCTCTCGCGCGCCCGCCTTCTCTCTCAGTCTCCCGTCGAGAGCGGGTCGTGAGGGGGAGCAAAGTTAAAATCCGTTGGCACTCGCCAGTGAGTTAACGTAAACTCCCCCGTGTGATCAAATTGCGATTCCCAGGAACCATTACACCATAAAGGCACCATAGTGTGATTAATAAATATTATAGTGCGAATTAATAAATACCTCTCATAGCATCACCCCGTGTATTCGCACTTAACCATGTTCACCCTCGAGGAAATGCTTGGGAGTTTTTTCTTTTGATTGTGTCTCGAGTTGGACTGGCTTGGCTAAACAAAAAAAAAATATGAAGCACGCGGTCACAACACGCGGCTATAGTCCCGGAAACATACGGAAAGCGATGCTTTTCCGAACCGGCACAGTGTATGCTCGCGCATGCACACTCGTCAGCCGGGTTCCGTATTGCCGCATTTCCGTAACGTCTTTACGTAGCTTGCTAAAAACCTCTATTGCGCCATGTTGGTGTGCGTTAAAGAACAAACATCAGGCGGTCGAGGTTTCCGGAGCCCTCCTCTATTATGCAGTGTCCTTCATAAATAAATCGTGGTTCTGGGACATAAAACGCCACATATTATTATTATTATTATTATTATTATTATTATTATTATTATTATTATTATTATTATTGTTGTTGTTGTTGTTGTTGTTGTTGTTGTTGTTGTTGTTGTTGTTGTTGTTGTTGTTGTGACGTCACACGAGGTGCAGAAAGCAGGCGATACCTCCGATCACCGAGGCAGTGGGGAACCGCGCTATGAGGGGTTGTGTGCGGAGAGATCAATACAATCGACTGACAAAAGGAAGGTGGCTTTTGCTTTTGGGTCATATTTGGCGTATGCCTTTAAGGGACCCTGTGAGTGAACGATGAAGGTGGTGGATTACACATACCGCCACCTTCATCGGTCTCCGCAGGTTTTCAGTTCTTGCATGCAGACGGGGCTACGCTGAGTACTCGAACTCTCCTTGCTGTGTGCTTTTGTTATTTGGCGCGAAATACGTTACTTTGACATCTGCTCTTCACAATAAAGGTTCAGCAAACGCGCCCCATATGACGTCATGAGGATACGCATATACCGGCGGTGGACTGTCCAGCGAGGGAGTCCAGCCTTAGCAGCGGCTGCTCCTTTGTTGTACATGCTAACGTATAATCATCAGTGGGAGTGTGGTCTTCTTGCGACGTCAGTTTGTGTGACATCCTTCTATAAAAAAAAGATGATGTCTTTCTATAACTAGTTACCGGATCGAATAGCACTGTGCATACACGTTCTCTTAGTAGTCAGCCGTGTTCTCTTCATTTTTATTTTGTTATTCGTGAGCCATCCATTCACCGAAACCGGAAACGATAAAGGAGGTCATTCACTCCCCGAGCGCGTTTTGGTTTGTGAATCAAAAAGTTGATACACTAGGGAAAGCGGCGTTAGACGGACCAGCTAATAATGCTACCCCTGCGACAGCTTTTATATGGAACCGGCTAGATGTTGGAGGCAAATGACGATGCGAGAATTCCCTGCACCATCTTTGAGAAATTCCCCAGATTTTAATAATCTACTGACACCTTGGAAAACTTCCTCATGTCATAACAGAGCTCTTGAAGTTATGATCGCTAGGTTACGCTGTCGTACTTCATCATTGAATTTTTATTTATACAGCTAGAGCAGGCTTGATATCTTCCCTGCTTTGTTCTTTTTGTGAAGAAGAGGAAACTACGGAACGCTTTCTGATCTATTGTCGAAAGCTTTCTACATTTGGAGACATATTTCTAGAAACGCCGCTACGCGTCATTGGATTAGAATTTACAACTTCAAAAATGAAATTCCTGGGTGCACATACAGCAACGGGAAAGTATGTGAGGCCGTGCATGATTTGATTGAACAGTCATAGAGATTTACACAACAACATCAATTCCGAAGGTTCTTAGTTAGCCAATGTAGGCTACAGAGAAAATTTTCTTCAATATCGATCATTTAGTTCTATTGCAGTGTGAATTCGTTCATCCAACTTTTTTATATAATTTACAAATATATATATATATATATATATATATATATATATATATATATATATATCGGGATATATATATATATATATATATATATATATATATAAGTCAAGTAGATCCTCCAAGAGAACGGTAACAACGGAAGTGTTTAATTCGACAGTTTCGGCCAGAGTCTGGCCTTCATCAGGAGTCATCAGGAGTATATATATATATATATATATATATATATATATATATATATATATATATATCCCGATTCTTGGCCCCTAGGGTGGGTGTGAGTCGAAGTTTAGGATGTATATCTACATCTACATTTTCAGATAGCTGCAATCGATGAGCGGGCGCGCGGCGATTGTACGCCGTGCTGTCCCCCTTTTTCATTTCCCGTCATCCAGGGCGGAGCGGCGTCTGGACTGTGAGGCCAGAAATACGTGATCGATGATGTGGTGCGGCCACCTGATCGTGCTTTCTTTGATCGACCGTGCAAGTGCAATGGTTGTTCGGCCACCGACAGCGCCGTCGCCCTGATTCCTATCCCCCGTATTTTTAACCACGTCGGCACTCACGAAACTCCTTCGGCGCCGAACGAAAGAGGCGAAGCCATAGATGAATGAATAAACTAAAGGTAGCGTGGTTGCGTTAAACGACGGCTCTCGCTTATACCCAGACGCCTCGCTAAATATAACCTGTGGGTCCTATGGGCGTATAGGATACGTTTCCCACCCCGGGAATAGTTAACGACTGCGACGGCCCGTTTCGGGGATCTATAATGCGTGGTTCCGCGATGCCAATCTTCCTGGACTATATACGCCTGCTGAACGCCCACTTTCCATGGACAGAGGACGTCTGCATGAGGCCAGTGCGCCGTATTCGGGAGCTTTAGTGAGCACGAGGATACGGAGAGGTTCGATCGCTGGGATCGTTGACACGTGCGAAGTCTGTTTCGGAGCAGAAACCATAACACAGACGCGTTTTCCAGACCTACGAGCTGCCGTTGCAATGCCCGTCACCACCGGTAGCGAGCAGGTGCTGCCCCCGCGGCGTATTCACTTCGAGTTGTGTCATCACCGACGAGACCACAAGTGCATCCGGTCGGTTTGCACCTGGACGAACGAAATTGACTTGAGACGTCGTTCGAAATTCCGCCCCCCCCCCCCTTTCTTTTCCTTTTCATTTTTTTTTGGGGGGGGGGGGGTGTTGTAGCCGTAGAAGAGAACGTGCTTGCACAATCCGTTCATATTCTTTTGTCAGAAGTCAGCCGCGACGGAATGAACGGTTCTCGATTGGATCGAGAAACGCCCTTCGTTCTCGGTAATGGGTGGCGCGCTTGCCTATAAAGAAGTGCTATTGCCTCGTGCGTTCCGGTGAAGTGCCTATGCAATATCCGGCCGGAGCCTGTATTTCGACTTCGTTATACTTTTTTTTCTTCTCCGGTGCTCACGCTCATGGCGCCGTAATTGACAGAGGGAACGTGTTCGCTAAACCGATAAACGTCTGAAAGAGTGCGTCTGTGTTGGACGTGTCCTTGTGAAATGCGCTGGCAGATTTAATAGAACTGTTCTTTGCTCCAGCAGTGGAAGTTGGAAAACTACATGCCTGGAACTTGCGAAGCATTTTTCATACGCTTTTATCTCTGTCAAAGCGTTTTTAAAACTATCGTACATCGGATTTGTCTATTTAATGCTATGCAATGTATACTGTGCCAGTTTGTTGCAGAATATATTTAGTTTAGTAAAACTCTTTTTTTTTTCACCCGTACAGTATGTGAATCACCTCCGGGATGCATGTTATCCGAAACGCGGACTAAGCTATTCAATCAGCGCTGCTAATGACAACCGTCATTTTTTTTTTTTTTGCGGCGTAACTATCATCCTGAACAAATGCTCCGAGTTAGGAGCATATTGTATTAATGACAGCACAGCATTTGCCCATGCCCCGACTCTGGTCGTTATGTGCTCGATCACGCCTCGGCGTCGCGTGTATAGGTCTTCTGGCGCGTATACGAGACTCGAGCACTCATCTGCGCATGACACACGCTTGGCACCATCTGCTGCGCATGCGCTCTCGGCGCAGCTGTGAACCTTGACAGACGAGGCCTCGCAGTCGCGCTGGCAGAGCGCGTCATCGTAACTGCTTTGTGGCATGTGTTCGCCTGTGTGGTATACAGTTGGTGCACCAGGCACGGAGTACGTGACTCCGTGCACCAGAAAACCGAAAACAACTCGCGTTCATGACACTGGCGACAATACGTTCTGAGCAATCTTGCACGTCACGACGGCATTTCATTCTACACTCGGAATCGGTGGCATATAGCCAGAGCTTTTTACAATGGAGCTGATTAAGCTTTCTTATAATGCCGTTAGGATTCGACAGAAATATATGTTGCGCTTTCTTTCTTTTTTATTAAATGTATATAAGGACAGGTTGGTGCCAATGCGTGGCGCCGGCTACTCCTCTTCTATTGTACAAAAGTCGACATCGCATATTTTGTAGCAAACACAAGGCTATACATCTGTACATAGCAAAAAGCTTACTCAATGAGTCCACGTTTTTCAATAATGAATGTCCACACCACACAGAAATGTGTCTATACACTACATAAAAATGCGTCCACACTGCACAGAGTTTGTAAAAACACAAGTAATCACGCCAATTTAAGTGTTCACGCAAAACATGAAAGTTCAATAACATGTCTAAGGCGATCTTGTCACTTAAATACTGAACTGTTTTCAGAAAAGATTTCCCCCAAAAATTGTAGTGAAACACTAAAATACTGTTTTGAAACATACATTTCTCTAAAAAAAATGAAACCAAAATGCAGAAACCAAAACTGGGCTGAATTTTATAGGTGCGTAAAGCGCGCCTTAGTATTTTTAACTTCTAAAACAATTGTAATCAAAATGCAATGCACGATTGTATACTGTAAGCTCAAAAAGACAGTGTCTAATAAAAAAATGAGCCAAATACCGCATGTTTCAATCAAACTGAGCCGCATTCATTGAAACAGTATTGCGTCAACGATTGTGACCAAAACAACCAACGGTCTCACGAAATCTGTTTCATTTGTGTCTTAGTTGATTTGCTATCGTTTTTACGTCCCACAATTAGTTTTTTATAGGCCAAGTTGGCACTAACTTTAGGGACACGACGTTTCAGGGCAAAACTCAAATATAAGGAGTAAGAGGTCGACTTTCCTACTTTTTTTTTCCCCTCTTAGTGTTTCTTTTCGAGTTTAGCGCTACAGAATCGTGTCGTTCGTTCGTTCCACTACGGTGTACTAATTGAAATAGAAGACATATTGGGCACCGATCTATTCCTTGAAGGAGAAGTGATCGGAAACGGCGTGGCATAAAACGAGCCATGCGAGCAGGTGAGCAAGAACATAAAACGAGCTCAGGAGAAGAGCTGGAACACTTTTGGAGGCTTTGAGTATAGATTCCAAGAACGAGAAAACACTGCCGGCAGTCTAGAAACGCGCCTTGTGCCAGGAGAGACCACTCGCTCTTCCAAGTCTAATAGTGATCGCCACTATTGATCACGGCCGCAACGGTCGTCGCGCTTCGATGAAGGCGAAATGCTGGAGTCCCGTGTCTTCCGTGGTGCAAGTGCACGTTAGAGAACACCACGTGGTCGAAATCGCCGCAGCCCTCCATCACTATACGGCGTCCCCCGCAATCGTATCGTGGTTTTGCGACGTAAAAACCCCGGATATTATTATTACTAATATTAGTAATCGCCATCACGCCCACGCGACGATGGACAGCACCGATGGAAGCACTTAAATGATGTTGATTTTACCACGGAATATTGCACTGCCGCACCTACCAATCGTTTTAGGCTTCTTTTACGAGCTGATTCAAGTCCAAATGAAATGTTCCAATATACAATTACTAAATTCAAACGTTACTCCTCAGTACCGACAATGTTGGGCTACATAGATTTGAGCTGCAATATAGATTTGAGGTATTTAGGCGACAAGAACCCACTGGTGAGAGAGATGGAGGGAATTTATTGGAAGACCGAGACGAACACGCTGGCAAAAAAAAAAAAAAAAAAATGTTGGAGCATGGCCCAGACATATTGTCAGTATAAATAAAGCGCGTTTTTCTCAGTTACAGTTGAGAAGCCTTCAGATCTTCTATGGGGGAAAAAAAAAAGTCCTACATATCGCCATGAAGTGGCAGCATGCTCTCGTCCCCTATAGAACATGCGCGTCGATTTGTTCGGCACGGGATGCAGAGACTACGAGTATAGAGAGGGAAAGAAACAAAGAGAGAAAGAAATATATACAG
Organism: Rhipicephalus microplus; assembly: GCF_013339725.1. Lineage (NCBI taxonomy): Eukaryota > Metazoa > Arthropoda > Arachnida > Ixodida > Ixodidae > Rhipicephalus > Rhipicephalus microplus. The sequence goes on from NC_051165.1 coordinate 255,359,747, forward strand.
AGAAAGAGAGAAAGATTCGTGGTAAAAAATGTTTTCGATATGACGGGAATGGAACCCTCGTACTCCCGATTCCAAGACGAATGTCGTAATCACTCGGCTATCCAGAGACGTTATAGCAGAGCGTTTGCGCACAGGCCACAGTCCTGTGTAGTAATCATGGGGGCGGCAAAGGGAAGTGAAGAGGAGATATGTGGGGTTGAGGAGGAGCTAATGAGTACGGCAGAGAGTAAAGCATACCATTTAAACGTGTTATGAGTAGAAAGAGAGTAAATTTAAGAAAAAACAAAACAAAGGCAGAAATGGAAAGAAATGGAGAGAAGCAAATAAATAGAGATACCGAAATAGACGGACAGAAAAAAAGAGGAAGCGAGAAATACAGACAGAGAGAAAAAAAGAAAGGGGAGAGAGATACGGATATGTGTACCGCGAGAAAAAAAAAATTACAGCATACCCATGGAATGAATGGTGATGAGTGAACGATACCGCCATCTCGCATCCTCTGTGGCACATACCCGCTCTAGAGCGGGTATGTGCCATCGGTGGTTACCTATTACTACTCATACATCGGGGACGCACGACCCACGCCTTAAGGAGCTTCGCTCCTAAAAAAAAATTATCCGCATAACCAAATAACAAAAACGAGCAAAAACTCAGAGAACCCGTGTCTAGCAACAGCAATCACGAGCGCTGCTGTGACCTGTGACCATGCCTTGCAAACTGTATACATGTTCGCTTGTTCTTTGTTTTGTTTTGTTCGGGGACGTGGGGTGAGGGAGGCCGGTGTTCTATCGCCCGTTATGAATGTTCTTGCGTTTGTGCGTGATACACACTCGAAATTAAGAAAAAATCGAGGAAATGTTTCACCCCACCCCACCTCTAGGCTACACCAGTGCCCGGTACGCGGCTATTGAAGTTCCGCCGACCGTCACCACAGATGGTTGCTGTGGCACTTGAGTAAAAAATCGCTTGATCAGCAGTGCGTGCAAACTCGAAAGCACTGAACTGGGGACCCGTCGCATGGCTCGAGTTTTATTATTAACCTGTCCGTGCGTGCTCATATGTTGCCACCGAAACCTTTAGGTCTCGCGATACTCTGACGAGACGTTCTGGATCGCTCGTCTATTCACTTCGAGTCGCGATTCTCGCTATGATAGTTCAGGTGCGACGACAGTGTTGCGGCTTCTTCGGTCGTGACCTGCCAAGTTGGCAGGCCGCGTTTTCTCCGTCTCCCAAACGTCTGCATGCTTACGTGACCGCGCTCACGCGCCAAATGTCGTCCCGCTGATCACACGTTGGGCACTGGGGCATGTTTTTCTTGCAGGGAACGCCCCCCTTCTTACTGCCGAACTGAGCCAGATGGGCAGCACAAACACGTAAAAAAAAAACATAATGGGTGAGACCGCATTTCGTGCGGTGCACCAGCACTTCCTCCTTCGCAATCATCCTGTCTGCGCTTCTGACCTACAGACGCGGTGCCCGCAGTGCATCCAGTGCACTGCATACACAAATGCACTAAGTGCACGCCTGTCATCCCCATTAGACAGCCAAAAGAAGAACAAGATAAAATGGAACGTGAGGTCTTGCAGCCCTATTTCTTTGCATACGTTTGCATCCATTCATCCCAAGAGAGAAGGGTGGGTTATTATGGGTAAGGAAATACATTGTACTTTCTGTTATACTGAAAGCGAGCTAGATGTTTAGGCAAAAGAAAGAAAATCGCTAAGTTGTTCACAACAATACGTGCTTAAGAACGGGCACTTTCCTCGGCGAAATCCCGCCCCCGCCGTCTCAACTTCATTTTTTTTTTTATTTCCATCATCGCCCAGGAAAGATGCATTCAGCCTGCAGGGGCACGCTTCCTTAACGATGTTCGCAGTCATCGTCTTCGGCCTAGGCGTGTTCGCGCACGAGAAACCGCGCCGTACGCTGCAGTTCTTCCTTCGGCGGTGTTTCCTCTTAACGGCCTTACTATTTCTGACGCGCTTTGCGCCACTTTTGCATCCGGGCGAGCTGCTTCGACGCAGAGCAGCGCCGAGATTCAAATGGCAATCAAACACAACGTGTGTGTGGGAGCGCATATTTTAATTACTTATGTAAGTGCGCGAAATTGCACGTCGCGGTAATCAAACATGCAGCGGTAATTAAATCACCAATGAAAGTAATTGGTCTCAGCGCACAGTACACACTACTGGAGCGGGACCTTATGAGCTCAGAGGCGCGTAAGTTCAGGTTCGTCGAAGAGCGTCTGCGGTCTGACCATGTTTATGCTACTAAGTTTGATCATGTTCAGTTCCTTAACGTGCTAACTAGACTATGGTGGACTAGAACTTGCGACTTGGACCCACTAATTTTTTCGCTCGAGTGGTCTACTGTATATACATTCGCCGTGGTATAAAACGGTGTAATTAGTGTCAGGACCCAGTCAAAAAAAATTTCCCCTGACCAATTGGAAATTGGCGATTATATCCCATTGGAACCATTTATAAACTTCCAATTAAAACAAATTAGAAGCTTCTAATAGTGTTTTGGGACACCAATTAGAAAATTCTGATGGGTTCAATTGGTCATTCCGTCAAGTTTGAATGGGCCTGACCAACATAACTAATTAGTAACACAATCAATACCCAAATGGATTGACCAGTCAAACTAGCAGGTGAACCCAGTTCGTCAATCGGAAACATTGAGCTCCAATTGGATTTATCAATTGTGTGGATGGGTCGAACGAACTCAAACAATCGGTAGCATAAATGTAATCCAAATGGTTTTACAAAATAAGTTGATAGGGCAGGCCAATCTCTCCAATCGGAAATATCGCGCAGCTCTGAATTAAAGGTCTCACCTGTTAATCTCACTGGAGATGCATCAAACTTTAGAAACCACGTTGTTGGATTGCATGAGCTGAGCATTAGTGAAGGCTACAGTGAAATTAAAAAATTTCTTTACATGTGTCATTTTGATCTCTCTAAATATAACCTCGCTTAACACACCAGTAATTTCAGCCTAGTAAGTTGTGCCAGGTCCCAAGAACAATTGGGTAATTTTTGTGGCCGACTGTAAAGTGAACATATGAAAGACATGACAATCATTGTAGACCGTAATAAAAGGTGAAAAATATTTTATTTCAGGAGTAATGATGTAACTGCAAACATGTTTCTATGAACTATTTTCTTGTTTTACAGCTTTACTTATTTTTGTGATGTCCAGTTTAAACCAATCGGCAATCAGCAAAGTCCAGTTGGAAATCGTTTGGTGGAATTTCCATTAGTACCATATCTCGTGTAAAGGGTCCTTAGCTCATTCTCATTTATTATATTTACTATGAAAATATCGATGAATAATTCGATCAACCTAAGCCCAGGCGCTTTTCTCTCGACTGGATATTAAACGTAATTACTATTGATTTAGTATACGTGATGAGTCCTATCTGGAACTGTCATATATATAGCACCAAGTTGACCTATAACAATATCCAATCGGTCCTTCATGTATAAAAATGTGAAATCGAAGGCCTAATATCGCATGGACATGTATAATGATACCCAAACATTCAGATCGGAACAACAATATTCCAGTGTAAATTGACTTCAACTGGAATTTCGCAAGCATTTGTATTATTGGAAATACTAATAGGGTGGCGAAGTGGAAAATTTACGCCATCTGCCGTGACCATTTGGAACTTTTAATTACAATTGGGCTGTCCCATTGAAAGTAAAGTTCCCAATCAGTTTTAGCTCATCACATTGGCGGCGAATGGTTTTGGCCAGTTGGACCAAATGCCTTTTTCTTACTGTATTGGAGGAAGAATTGGAGAAGGGCCAATGAGCTAGCATTACAATTGGACACTTCAGCGCACCCCATTTAAACCTATTGAATAATGGGTCACACCAACTGGGGTCAATTGAGACCACTTGGAATTCCCAATTGGTGTCCATATTTCTTTTTTTCTCTGGAGGTTGTGGTTCTGGCACTTAAAACCGAGTAGCTGCATTTTCCATTTTAGTGCCATCGCAAGAAAACTATATAGCTTGATTTATATGCCATGTGGGGCTTAACGTCTCAAAATCATTTATATGATTATGAGAGACGCCGTAGTGAAGGGCTCGGTAATTTTGACCACCTGTAGTTCTTTAACGTGCACCTAAATTTGAGCACACGAGCCTACAGCATTTTCGCCTCCATCGAAAATGCAGCCCTCGCAGCCGGGATTCGATCCCGCGACCTGCGGGTCGGCAGCCGAGTACCTAAGCCACACAGTCGTGTGTGTGTGTGTGTGCGTATGTGTGTGTGCGTGTGTGTGTGTGCGTGTGTGCGTGCGTGTGTGTGTGTGTGTGTGTGTGTGTGTGTATGTGCCTTTCGCAAGCGCAAATCATATTGCTATGCATGTCTGCAATGAAACAATTATTTATCGATACCAATCGGTTTCCCTTAAAGAAGGCCACGCCACACGTACGGGGTCAGCGCTTTGCATCTGAACTTTCCTTCTTGTTATTGTTCTACACCCGTATTCACAAACGCTCCTCGACTCGACTTTCATCCTTCACTTGACAGAGTTGAGCACTGCGCCGCTTCTCGGCTGAAAATGACGCTGCGCTACTCAAGAATAGCAGCAAAATATCGCAGATATGCAGTGACTTGACCTGCTCATAGATGCGCTCCCATCGGCTTTCTCATCCCTCTAGTGGTTAGTTCACTAAGTAACACGGCTAGGTGGCGTTAGCCGCCGCCCGATCTAAAGGCTAGAGCCACATCCATCCATCCATCCATCAAGGGAAGGTGTAGCGACACTGGTAGGTGTTCCGTGGTGTAGCGTTGAGTGAAGGTGTGTTCTAGAATACGGGGGCTAGTCATAGTTGCGTTACTCGAGACTTGAAGAAGAATGGCGATTTGGGCTAGTTGGTTTGAATTCATGATAATAAGGGTTGCAGCGCGAGCACGAATGTGCTAGAAGAAACAGACGAAAGTCGAGGCACGGAAGGCAAAGAAGGCACGGAAGGCACGGAAGGCAGCGCTTGTGTTGTCCTCTTTGCCTTCCGTGCCTCGACTTTCGTCTGTTTCTTCTAGCACATTCGTGCTCGCGCTGCAACCCTTATTATCGAGACTTGAAATTAAAGCTGTGTGTTGTGTACTCTCCAAACTGCACACATAACAGCGAGGCTACATGGCGTTTCGTTTCTCAGCAGTCGCTTTCTGTGTATCGCCGCGGTGCGTGCCGTCGTTCCTGCTTGCATCGCTCGGCGTTTTGTCGTTTATCCCGCGGCCAGATAAGGCGTGTCGCGCGTTTTCCGTCGACGAAGGTGCAAATCCAGCGTAGCGGCGTGTTCCCGGTTGAACACGTGAGAGAAGCCAGCTGATACGGGGTGCGTCACGTGCGCCACCAGGGCGCACCGTCGGCAAAGCCGAACAGTGGCATCGCAGGAACGATCGAGGCTTTCCTGTTGTTCGCCCGGCAAGCGACCTCAAGCATGGTAGTTATCGATTGCACTGCTGTGAGCCTGCGGATGCTTGCATGCTGTTCCGTGGCATCGGTGGCGTACGTTTACATCTGCGACCACCATGGACACGCTGGCCGCCACGGTGGATCAGTAGTTACGATGCTCGACAAGCTGCACACGATCGAAGGTCGCGGGTTCGATACCGGCAGTCGCATTTTGTTCGAAGGGAAATGGTAGACGTCCGTGTACTGTGCAATGTGTACAACACCGGATGGTCAAAACTACCAAAGCTCTTCTTTACGCCGTCCCTCAGATCGTGGTTTTGTCACGTGAAAACCTCTGCGGCTGTGATTTATGTTACCGCACAAACACTCGCACAGACACAGTACAGTAGTGGAGCCCTCCTAGTAGAGCCTTTGTAGGCAGAATTTTGTCGGTGTTTTCAACCACACTATGCAAGTTCGTGCGTGCGCTTGCGGCGGGTGCTTGTATATCATCAGCAGCAGCAACATCATGACTACTTCCACTGCAGGACAAAGGCCTCTCCCATGTTCCGCCAGTCAACTCGGTCCTGTGCTTGCTGCTGCCAATATATATACACATGCACAATTGAACGCTTTCCCCTATTCCTCCTAAAATAATATCCTGTCGGCTACACATTTGATCTATGCATCACACTATCGAATAGCCGACAGGATAATGTTATCGGAGGGATAGGATAGAAATAAAATGATATCCTAAAATAATATTCTAAAATAATATCCTGTCGGCTACTCCTCTGATGTGAGCACCATGCTATGTTCACGTGTTCCGCCTTATGACGGTTGCGGCGTTGCGATCTGCTACCTACCCTCCTCGCCTTTCGGCATGTTTATTTTTGTACGCGTTTATTTCGTTTCCCTCGTGTTACCGACGCGAACGATCTCACGGTGTCGCCGCAGCTACATTGGGAACAAGCGCTGTCAGATGGTGCTGCTATTCCCGAGTTGGGACGCCGATCGAGTTGCCGGTGGTGTTTGACAAACAAGAGATGGCGTAGAGTTGCGCCAACGGGGTAAGCAAAGCAGAGGCGAGGTTAGAAACGGACTATCCTTAGCTTGCACGTGACGTCATGGACTTTGGTCATTGGCGTGCGAACCGTTGTCCTTCCCCTTAAAATAACTGAAGTAGCGCTGTTCGTGTCAGTGTGCAGGCTCCTCCTCTCCCCCCGTTGTTGGTATAGTGCAAGCGCCATCTTGTATGTCCTCTGCCGCGTGTTTTATTCTGCTCTAGAACACTGTACTTCCGATTCCTCGACGACAACGGCTTACCCTCTCTTTGTGCGCAGGGAGGGGCAAGCCTTTCTCCGCAGTTTCCTGGCAGACACCATAGAGGCGCTGCTGGGAAAGGAGGCAGAGGTGAAGAGTTGGCGCTACTTTAGTGTGTTTAGGGATTTTAGGCGAAGGTTTGTGACGCGGCGTTTGATAGACCGATCCATCGTTAATTAATAAAGTCTAATTAAACTATTTTGTTTTAAGAAAGAAAATAATTTTTGAAGCTGGCCTTCAGAACGCTCCCTGCGTTCTTTTGTTGCCACTTCACAACAAAGCACACGATCACCCTTTCGGCTGACACTCATCACAGGAAGCGACAAGGTGCGAGATGTAGGTAAGCGGCTTGTGAGTGGTCGAAAGTCCTGTTGCTTTGATGTCAAGGCCTGGAGTATTGAGTTCGCTTTACGGCGGTGAGCTTGCTTGGCGTGCCCCTTGGGAGGTGCGGAAGCTGTAGAGCAGCTTGCAGTATCGCTGGCACATTGCGTTACACGGCTGTCTGCACAACCAATGTACGTAAGAGAAAGTGTACACGATGTGCTTTATTTGTCTCGGTCTCTGTGCACAAGTCGATATAAATTCGTCGTACAAGTCGAAAGAAATTCAACTACACCGAGAAAGCCTGCTCCTTCCACCCGAGGAAAATGGAACTGCTTTCTCTGCAAAGTCGCAGCGTGGCCGAGGTCGTAGACCGCCAAGACACAGTCAATGTCGTCCCCGGGAGTCGTCATGGACACAGGCATCAACCAAGGCCCAGTCTCTACAGTAACATGGCGAACGACCCAGGCGACATAGCCGGTGTCGTCCTCCGGAACCAACTTGGACAAACTTACAGGCGGAATTCCAGCATGGCCGAGTCCGGCCTCTCTGGAACAGTCAGTGCCGACCACCGGAGACGCTTCATTTACGGATCTCCCATCTACGTTGCCCAGTGGTTGCGGCCGACCACGACGATGCAGCCAAGCCCGGCCACCCGAAATATTGAAGTCAGCTGCGCGCGCTCGCAGCCATGGCCGATGTCTAACTCCGGCGGCATCGGGACTCTAGCACTCGAGGAGCTAGCTGGGAGAGGTAGAGGCGGAGAATAGAGCAGCTTGCCCGACGAACGGGTGTTGTGTGTCTCGCTCACGACAATATATATATATATATATATATATATATATATATATATATATATATATATATATATATATATATATATATATATATATATATATATATATATATATATATATTCCTCGTTGTTGGTGCGTGGTTTTCGCTTTTATGCACACACACACACACACACGAAGGCTTTGCCGTTACATAGTCGTCACATATAAGACCGTCCGTAAGCGTGCGTATACGCTTCGAATCGGGAAAGGAACAAAAAAAAAAGCCTGTTCATCCACTTTTTCTTTTTGCGTAATCGTGGAAGAGATGTCGCCGACAGCGTGGCGGGCAGCTGCGTGTTCGCCACGCAGCGCGACCGGCCTTTCCGGACTCGCCGCTTTCGAAGAAAGATTAGGAGCGCGCGTGATCCGTATGCGGGACGGGGAGCCTGCACCAGAACACGAGGGGCCTCCGCTGCATCGAGGCGGCGCAACACCGCGCGGCACAAGGAGACATACAGGTGCTGACCGGAACGAACTGGGCATCACAGGCGTGCGCCTAGGGGGGGGGGGGGGGCTGAGGACCCCCCTCCCCCCTTGTCACAAGGAGGAGGAGGGATAAACAACAAGAGGGAAGGCAGGGAGGTTAACCAGGCACATGCCCGGTTTGCTACCCTACGCTGGGGGAATGGAAAGGGGGCATAAAGATGAGAGAGAGAGGAAAGAGAAGAGAAAGGTCACAAGAGGGGCAAAAATTCTACCCCATACATTGACTAAGTTGAGAAAGGAAGCTCTGCGACCCCCCCCCCCCCCCCCCCGAGAGGGAAACCCTGAGCACGCCTACACTGGGCTATGCGTGAAAAAAGGGAACCTTAGAGAAGGTAAAAAAAAAATGTTTCTGGGTGAGTTGGCGCGTTTAACGAGATATGTATGCTCGCTGGTATAACTCGGGACATAACTAAAGAAACCAACAGACAATTAAGCCATGAACTCTCATTTCATATTGTCTTCAAGTGTATACTGCGAGTGTAATGATTTTGAGCTAAATTAAAAGGAATTGGAGGGGGGGGAAAGCATTCATTTCCGCCCGTGAGATTTGAACCTACAACCTCCGTTTCAGGCCCTCGTTCAATTAAATCCTTTTCAGTTTAGGCCGATCATAATGGTTTCACTACAGTTAAAATCAACAAGTAATGTCATCTGTGCTTTGCGTGACTTATTTTTCTGTTGTTTTCACTGGTTGCGGCTAACGAAGAAAAGAGGCCCCACGCTTTCTGTAGTGTACTACTGTCGTGGTCCTGAGATGAGCGGACAACGGTCTCTACATAAAGGAGTTGCGATTCACTGTACAGAAGTCGACCGACTTCTTTTCTGTCAGGCCAAGCAAGGAACGTGCTCACTAACTAGTTCACCAATGTCGCAGGCACTTTTTCCGATCCAGATCACGCCGAACCTTGCCTATATCACTCATTTCAAGAGCTTGATCTTTACTGTGTGTGTGTGTGTGTGTGTGTGTGTGTGTGTGTGTGTGTGTGTGTGTGTGTGTGTGTGTGTGTGTGTGTGTGTGTGTGTGTGTGTGTGTTTGTGCGCGCGCTACGTTTTCTTTTATTTCTCTAGGAATGCACCAGCAAAGCGATGAGTACACTCTTGACATGCGCTCGATCCTTTCTGTATACGATGCACGACCATGAGAAGGAAACCACAGTATGATATAATACAGATGGAGTTTGCTCGCTTTTACCAATCACCTTTTCTCGGCACCCGGGGTAGGAATGACGGCGGCGCGGCCACCCATGTCAGACTTTCAATTTAAAGAAAACTTTTACCCCGTCACGTCGCATGACCTCGCCGCGAACTTTTACGCGTACTCCTGATTACGCCTGATTGAATATCATGCGGCTATAGCGAATGCCGTTCGGGCTTGACCACCGCAAAACAACTTCACACTTAGTTTTTACAGCTCGTTTTGTTGTGTCGCGTAATCAACAGCTGAATAATGGCCAGCATGCATCATGAGCTCAGGCGCACATAATTTGCTTGCGTGTTTTGTAATTGGAAGCATAAGACAAAAAAACATGATTTAAGCGTATTCTGCTTCTACAGAACTGGTCTGTTTCATATATATTTATCTGATACTGACAGTGGCGTCTTTTCAACAAAACTGGTCTGTTTCATAGTTTGGTCACTCTTTACTGGACATGGTGATGGTGGCGCCTGCAATGTTTTCAGTCAAATGCTGCAAATAAAACCTGCGCAACAAATCGTAATATCGCGAAAAACAACCGTATTGTGGGATCTTATGCGCCGTAATCACGATGTGATTGTACGGGATGCGAGAGAGAGAACAAAATGAGAGAGAGGCATAAGGGTTAACCAGGAATTGGAGCATCCGATTTGCTACCCTGCACTAAGGGAAGGGATCATCTATTCCGCTCTTCGCTGTGTTTTTTCACCTTTCTACGTGAGGTGAATGTTTTGATAGCATAACGAGGCACGCCGTGATGAGGTTATCGCGGGTTGATTTTGACCACTGATGGTGAGTGCGCCTATAAGTGTAACTAACAGGGGTCTTTACACTTCACACTCGTGGAAATGCACGTGCTGGGACTAAAAATAGAGTTCACAACCACATGTTCATTCATTCATTTTATTTCAAGTTCTCTTATTACATCAAAATACACAACACTGGTTAGACCCATAGCCACTGGCTAGTAGGGGGTCTAAATAAATATGCATTTAAAAGAACACATTGTGTTAACAAAGCAGATATTTTATAGGTACACTTCAATCATACAAGAAAAAAATCGAAACAAAATATAAGAAGGAAACATATTTGTGATAAGTCATTTGCAGTATCTTGCAGCATTGTTCCATGCAAACAACGGATTGCATGTATACAATACTTCGAATACATAAAGGTACGTATACCATGTCAAGTATGATTTTGTTAGACATATAATCTATACATAACGAAGTGGAGATTACAACGAGGTTTGTGTTAGTGTACCTGTTCATTTTTCTGCAGAAAGTATTTTTTAAGAGCACAGGCAAAACGTTTGCTTTCTTTTATTTGGTATGGTATATCATTCCAGACCTTTACTCCAGCAAATTGTAGCAATCGTTTGCCATAAACATTGTTAGTAGGCGGAAGATTGAAATTATGTAATGTGGCACGTCTGGTAAGGCGGCAAGAGGATGAAAATAGTGATATATGAAAGGGCAGGTTATAAGAAATGACATTATAGACGGTAAGTGCAATTTTTTGCTGTCGTAAATTATCGAATGGTATGATTTCCATATTACGAAACAATGGCGCGCAGTGTTGATCATATCTAGCATTGTTTATTATTCGAAGTGCCCGCTTTTGTAGTATACGTAAGGGTTCTAGATATGTTTTAAAAGTCCATCCCCATGAATCTATGCAATATGTGAGGTGACAATGAAAAAATGTGAAAATGAAAAAATGTGAAAATGTTCTCACCAGCGCAACTCCATAGCCGCTATTACGCCACGGGAGGACGTTTATGTAAAACACACAAGCACACGTCCTATTTATGTTTGCCTTTCTTCAGTGTGTCTGGGCAAACCGGGAACATTGGCTACTGTCTGTGCTAAACTAGGTTATGTTGTTTTACGAAAACAAACATAAACCTATGACGTTTTTTTGTTTTTTTTCTTGTTTTAGTTCGAAGCTGGATCGCAAACGAATCGTTTTCGTCGAGATGGAATGATAAACGGTAAACGAGAGGGAGAGAGGGAGAAAGTGTTTTGCGCCAAGGGTGGGGCGCCGCGGGTATAGTTTTGGATTCGTTTGCTAGAATAAGCGGTTTGGCCTGCGACGTCGCCTGTACAATGCGCTAGCGGCCTTACTGCAACAAACTTCAAGGTTACATTGATGTAAATCTCCGCATGGGATTATATGAGGAATTGTGCATCACACATAGAATTTAAATATATTAATCTCGGAACAGTAGATGAGACATGACGGATAAACATGACGCAACGAAAATTGGCATCAGCGTTTTGGGTGGGAATTTACTTACTGGTGCCCAATGAGGACAGTGCAATGGCTGCAGTGGTCCGTGTAAAGCGGCCCGTGGGTAAACGATCCGCCCCCTTTTCTATCTGCGCAGACCGTGGCAGAAGCAGAAGAAGATGGAGACGGGAAACCAGGACGAAGCTCCCAAGGACCCGGGGGCCCTGACGTCACACCCAAGCTACACGGACAAGGACTTTGAGGGTGAGCGCGCGGCTGAATGCGCGCATTCCGGCGCGTATGCGCCATGGCGGGATTTTATGACGCGCATACAGGATGGACACATGCAAGAATTATTAACTGGGTGGTGGGGTCGCTGATGCTGCCGCTAGTTGTGTGTGTACGCGAAAGATTCGGTAGTGGCACGGTGTGACTTTGACGCGTCTCGCAGGTCACCGAGCTCACACTGTGTACGTTGGGCTGCATGTGCCAGGCTACCGCCGGCGCGGTCACCGCAGGCACCACCGGCACCACCACAAGAATGGCCATGCCCGCAAGGACGAAGGCGCCTCCGGCGACGGCAACCACCGATCAAGTAGGTCATCGCGTGTGTCGGCGAAAATCGGGCATTTTATGCGCTTGGCGTCTCTTGCGCTGGACATTGATACTTATGACGATGATACCCTGCGCAGAGCCTGCCCTGCAGTGCACGATCTAATGCTATACTTCGCTTAGTGAAATGAAAACGCGTCTTCGCGCCATCAGTTTTATATGTCGCCGCGAAATATCTTTATATTTACCTTTAAAAAAGACTCAAAATTTCTAGAACCAAGGAGATTTTTTTGTTTTAGTTCGTCAGCACGTGAAGTAGAAATGCTGCGACTTCATTAGTGGAACCAAAGTGACAGAATTCTAGGTCACTCTAGCGGAACTGTTTAAGGCATTGTTCAGTCGAGTTTTCTAGTCTGGCTGCGGCGCCAGAATACATAGCCTAGCGGATAAAAAAAAAAGCTACCTTGAGACGGCCTCAACGAAAACGGAACGCGACGTTTGCGTTTCGCGCCCTGCATCTGTCGGCGGATTGTGGCCGGGGGTGCTTTTCTGGACATTGTCGAATTACGCCATGTGACAATGTCAGATTCCGCCATTGACCGATGCTAATTGGCCACGTTAGCTGCTATGACCTCTCTGGTTGGCTTTAAATGCCGCCATTACGAAATTTGACAATATGGTGGAATTAGACTAGACAGTGTCCAGAATAGCACCCCTCGGATACAAGGGGGGGACGCGAGCACGCGCCCATTTTCTGCGTGCCCCTAGCGGCGAATGCCAAAGACGGGGTATGGATGGGTGGATATGGCTGTACCCTTTAGATCGGGTGGTGGCTAGCGCCACCAAGCCGTAATACTTAATGAACCAAAAACTAGATTTTTTTTTTTTAAGTGAGTTTGAGGATTCGTACTTTGCAGTGAAGGGTTTAATTTTCACTCGTGCCTTGACTTTAGCCACCAATCAGATAACCTCCTTCTAGTTAAGTCTACCCGCTTCAAGTCTATTTTGCCCTCCCTGTCCCTAAACCCCAGGGCTTTGAAAAACTCTGCGCCATCATCCTGAACTATAGGGTGAAGCCCTTTACAGAACATTATCAAGTGTTCGGCAGTTTCTTCTTCCTCTCCACACACACTGCATACTGTGTCTACCCCTTCGTATTTGGCCCGATATGTCTTGGTTTGCAGTACTCCCGTCCTGGCCTCAAACAGTAGAGAACTACCCCGAGTATTATCATAGATCCTTTCCTTGGCAATTTCCTGTTTAAAAGTTCGATAGATTACTAGTGTGGACTTCTTAATCATGCCCATTCTCCACATGTCAGTCTCCGTTTACTTCACTTTCTTCTTAACCGATAGTTCTTTTTGGTTTGGCCACCTGCTGTTTTCTAAGTATTTACCAGTGAACTTCCTGGTTCGCTTCCTCCATTTTGTATCGACATTCTTCATGCACTAGTAGCTGAAAACCTTCCTAGCCCAACGCTCATCCCCCATTTCTCTCAGTCGCTTCTCAAATTTTATCTTGCTGCTAGCTTCCCTGCCCTCAAATGATGTCCATCGCATATCACCTTGTACTCCCTGATTTCGTGTATTCCCGTGAGCTCCTAAAGGAAGCCTACCTATTCCACGTTGCTTAATTTCTAATCTTGCGTGAACTTCTGATCTCATGCACAAGACCGCATTGCCGAACGTCAGCCCAGGAACTATGACCCCTTTCCATATTCCTCTCACAACATCATACCTGTTGTAATTCCACAGTGCCCTATTTTTCATCACTGCTGCATTCCTGTTACCTTTAGTCGTCACGTATATTTCGTGTTCCCTCAGGTACTTGGTCCCATTGCTTATCCATACGCCCAGATATTTGTATTTATCTGTTATCTCTAGCATGACCTCCTGTATTCTAAGCTCACTACCTTCGTTATCATTGAAAATCATGACTGCTGATTTTTTTTTACTGAATCTGAAATCTAACCTATCTCCCTCATTACTGCAGATGTCCATCAATCTCTGCCAATCTTCCTTGTTGTTGGCCATTAGCACTATATCATCTGCGTACATTAATGCTGGTAGTGCCTGATCAATGAGTTTTCCTTGTTTGACTAAAGAGAGGTTGAAGCCCAGTTCACTTCCCTCTAATTTGGCCTCTAATCCTTGTAGGTACATCATGAATAATAAGGGTGACAGAGGACACCCCTGCCTAAGCCCCCGTTTTACCTCTGCAGGCTTGGATACCTTACCTGTTTTTCCCACTTTATAACTACCTTGTTACCTTTATAGATATCCTTTAAAAGATTAGTGACTACATGTTCCACGCCTAGTGTGTTCAGTATTCCCCACAATTCCTCTTGAACCACGCTATCGTATGCTCCCTTGATATCCAAAAATGCTAGCCACAGGGGCCTGTTTGAAGTTTGAAGTTTGAAGTTTATTATTATTAACAGACTGGCGATACATAAAATGAAGAAGACGTTTTACAGACTAGGGTCCCATAGTTCGAAGACTGTAGGGGGACCCACGATGAAGAAAGCATGTAAACAAGTGCAAAGGCAAATGGCAAGACAATGTAATATTAACAAAACAATGCTATAAAGCAACTATAGAAAAATAACGAAGCGATAAAACATAGTAATAATCACAACTTCAACAAATACAATCGCTAAGTCAAAATGCAAAAAGGACAACATAGAATAATTTATAGTGATAGAAGATATAATTTCAAAGTTTTTTGAATGTATACAAGTTGGATAGAGACTTTATATTTGGTGGAATAGAGTTCCATAATGAAATAGCTGTGAATGACAAAGACTTTATGCCGTAATTAGTGCAAACTCGGGGTAGTAATAAATTTCGCTCCAATGCGAAGCGAGTGCGGTTAGTGTTTATCAATAAGTCACAGTTGATGAGGTCGAAGGGTAGCCGACGGTGAATTATATTAAAGAACAAACAAGTACAATGAAATTCAAATAACCTACTAATACACAGAATATTGTATTGTCTAAGCAAAGAAATAGCGTTCGAACGACGAGGGCTGAAAGTGATAATGCGGATTGCTTGGTTCTGTATATGTTGTACAGATGAGATGTACGAGTGATAGGTGTTGGCCCAGGTAATTATGCCATAGTTAAAATGACTATGAATAAATGAGAAGTAGAGCGATAGTAATGCATTAGTGGAAAAATATGGCCTAGCTTTAATCAATGCACGAATACCAAAAGCAGTCTTTTTCTTTATGTCTAATAAGTGTAGACCAAAATTAAGGGTTATGTCTAAACGTACACCGAGAAAAGAAACAGTATCACAAGCATGGATAGTATTAGGACCCATAGTTATAGCAGCAGAAGTTAACAAATGTTTATGAGCAGACCTGAAAACCATGAACTGAGTTTTAGAGGGGTTTATCGTTAGATCATTGTTGTTGCACCATAAAACTACATCGCTGAGTACAGAGTTTAGTTTTGATATTAAAGATGGAACTGTTTTGGCCTTACATGATACTGTGGTGTCGTCAGCGTACAAACACAATGTGCAGAGCAAATGACGTCAGGGAGATCATTAATATAAATAATGAATAGGAGGGGGCCAAGAATGGACCCCTGCGGAACACCTTGATTGGTAATCTTAATGTTAGAGTAAGAGCCACCTGTAAAGACCACATTTTTTCGGTTAAACAGGTAACTTTTCAGAAAATTTAAAGCTGGTCCAGTAATACCATAAGAATCTAACTTATTGAAAAGAATGGAGTGATTGAGCGTGTCAAAGGCTTTAGTTAAATCCAAAAGACTGAACCCGAGAAGTTACCAGTATCAATGGAATGTTTGATGAAGTCTGTCAAAGAAAGCAGAGCAAGGTTAGTGGAGCTTCCATGACGAAAACCAAACTGGGAAGGTTTTATAACATTAAATTTCGAAAGGTAAGAACTAAGACGCTTTACAAACAGTTGTTCAATTAGTTTACTTAATGATGGAAGAATAGAGATAGGCCTATAATTTTTAATATCATCTTTATCGCCTTTCTTGAAAATTGGTATAATTTTTGCACGCTTTAATGAGTCAGGAAAAGAACCTGTGTTCCTTTTCTGCTATTTCGATGCACTGTGTCAGTGAGAACAGATTGTCTTCCAACCTCCTGTGTTTCCGAAACCCATCCTGCAGTTCCCCCAGCACCCCCTCATCTTCTCTCCATGCCTGCTTTCTTTCCTTTGTAATCTGCATCGCCAGCCTGTAGACCACTGATGTCACTGTTATGGGACGGTAGTTGTTTATGTCAGCTTTGTTCCCCTTTCCTTTATAGATCATGCTCATCCTGTTAAGTTTCCATCCATCGGGAACTTCACCATCGATTATTAGTTTGCTCCCTGCCTCTCTCAAAGCCTGCTTAGACTTCGGACCTAATGTCTTTATCAGCATAATTGGAACGCCATCTGGGCCTGTTGATGTACTACTAGGAACCCTTTTCTCAGCCCTTTCCCACTCTCGTTGTGAAAATGGAGCCATTGCACCACTTGATTCGCCCTTGTCTATTGTGGTGCATAAAGCGCTTCTTTGTTGAAATATTTCTGTCACCCTTGTTCTTATATATTCAATAGCTTCGTCCCCTTCTGGCCTAGCACCTTGGGCTGTAGTTATAAACCTCTGCTCTAGGCTCGTCTCATTTCTTATGGAGTTTAGATGGTTCCAAAATTTCGCAGCTGCCTTTCTATCTTTTTTATGTACTTCTGCCAACCACTGAACTCCCTTTCTTCTGATCTTTTCATTGATCAGAAGGGATGCATCCCTTCTACAGCTTAGAAAGGTTTCCCATTTTCTTTCAACATCATGTGTCGGTTCACCCTGCTGCTTAGCATGTCTGTGTTCCCTAGAGGCTTCCTGACGTTTTTCTATGACTTTCTTAACTTCCTCATCCCACCAACTTTTGGGTTTGTGTCTTCTTTTCCGGGGTGACTTGTCACGTGTCTTAGCAAGATCTAGCTCAAACAGTCTAATTAGATTCGTGTATGTCCACACTGTCTTATTATCCTCCGTTATTACTTTCTCAATTTTTTTAGTGGCTATTTCAATTTGCCTTTCTGAATAAAAATTTTCCTGTAGTTGCTCATCTTGTCTCCTTCCCACTTTCACTGCTCTTTCAAAACTTAGCTTGATACGTTTGTGAGCAGTGTGAGCAACGCAGCGCCGTCTGGTGCGGAGACATCGATGGTGGAGTAATGGGGGCTCGACTGCTGACCCCAAGGTTTCGGGTTCCATCCCGGCCGTGGCGGTGACACTTTGATGGAGGCGAAATGGTCCATGTAATGTGCGAGTGCAGAACGCCGGACGGTCACAATTTTCGGAGCCCTCCACTTCTGCATCTCTTTACATCGTGGTTTTATTGGGACACGTACGCGCAGAACCCCGGATGTTATAAACATCCGTGTGGCAGAACATGGGCGTGGCAGAAAAGAGGCACTTGTCCATCCGTGTGGCAGAAAAGGGGCACTTGTCCCCCTCTAGGCACACCAGCAATTGTCCCCTATCCCACCCAAGCTACCAGCACCCCCACCCCCGCCAGCCCTGATGCAACCTGCACTTGCACCCCCCCTCCCCCTCCCTTCTAAGTATCCGGCGACAATCAGCTGGCAGGTCCTGTCATTGCTGACTGATAACGAGAAAATGAGAGCCTCGAATAAGGGAAACGAAATAATTGCCTTTTTCTTTTTCGCTCTCTGTCTTTTAGTGTACGTTTACTATTGTGAGAGGAGCACTGCTGTGCATGCTGATTTGATTACTTCAGTTGAGAATAGCATCTCTGAAAGATATTGCTAGGCCAGGGCAGGAGAGGCTGTATTCACACCCCCTTGTCCATTTCACAGCACTTATCACCATGGGAGGGGGAGGGGCACTTGCCTCCACCTCTCCCGGTGAACGAAAAAATAACTGCAAGATACTCATTGAAGAGCCCAACTAACGCCTGTTAGCTGATAACTTTAACTTTTTGTAAAACATACTCAAACCAATACCTACAACCTGCATTAGCACTTGTTTTTTTTTCAATTAATTTATTCTAGGCTTACATTTATTTTTGTTTAGGGACTGTAAATATAACCTGTGGAAACTACAATCTAAGTTGCATAAAACTGAAGTTTGTTTAGCCAATATACCACTTTCCGCAGTATGCACGTACTTGTTGGTTATCATGCAGGTATGTGGCGAGGCAGTAGTGCACAATTGATACCACGTTGAAACGTAACTTTGCTGTAACCTATAAGCACACACCTGAAAGTTGCAAGTTGCTGCAGCATACTTGTCAGTTCTGGGCTGCTTAGCTTCATTTGTAATGAATTAATGCATTTTTTTGTGTACAGCCAAGGTATGTATACTTCTGTTTACAAGTATATTTACTGTGTCGCGTTGTGATCATCTACTATGACTGTTCAGTTTCGCTGTGCCAGTATGCAATGCTCACATCAAGGGTCTGGCTCTTGTTTTTGTGTTTCTTGATTCTGAGACTCCAATTGTGCACAAATGGCTCTGGCTATTAACTCTCGTCTCCAGTCACTTATCTGAGGGTAGCAAGTTCAAGGGAATCACTTTGGCATCTCAGTGGAGAGCTCATTGGGGCAACGGAAGGAGGCTGCCTAATAGGCACAATAAGGATGGCTTCTGTTGCCTTGCGTTGCAGAAGAAAGCATCTTCACTGCTGAATGTTGTTTTAAGGTGTATGTTTCAGCCATGCGAGATGATGCAGTCTCATAAGCAATATCAATGCTCATGAGATGCATGCAGACTTAGCTTGTGTATGTGGTGTGTTCTGATTGGATATGTACACAGTGCTCTGGCTTCTAGGATATGAATCTTTAGATGTTATAAATTGGCATTCTGAAGGTTCTAACGATACAGACTGTTTCTGTTTGGTGAGATTATGTTTAATGTTTTGCAAGCTCATCTAGAAAGGGGAGGACAATGTAAGACAATTTCATTTTTGCTATCACCAGTATGAAAAGGCAGTTGTAGAAAGGGGGGACACAACATGCATACCACAACACGCTGATTATAAGCCTGATAAGCTGGAAAGTGGTGCAAAAGAAGTACGAGAGGAAACCTGTGTGCACTACTCATATGAGACCTATGTAAACAGCAGTAGGAATGAACACAATAGGCACCAAGCCTTGGCTGGTTATTTTGAGAGCGGCCTGAATTCTAAACAAAGCAGTCTTTATATATCATGAACAAATAGCATCTAACTTTCTTTGCATCCTGGTCACGTGCTTTTATAATCATTTTATTTCAGAATTAGTGTAACTCTATATTGGTGAATGCAATGTTAATAGAATTTTTTATCAGTTAAGTAAAGTGTTGTAGTGGGTCATAGTAATCTATACTGCAAGGTAAACTTCTGAAAACCAATGCTCCAGAATTTCGCAAGGTGGCATAGGGTTCGTGACAACCATCAGCTTGTAGCTCAAAGATACTAGGCGATTCCGTGTGGATTTTATTGTGCCTTTGTGCTACAAACAGGTTGTTGTAAGTTTTTCTTTTTAATACTCTGTTGTAGATAGAATACCTGCTATGATATATTGTGCTCTGTGTTCAGAGGTACTGTTTTGCACTAAACCACTTATTCAGCCCCACCTACTCCTGCTTTTATAAGGAGATGGGAGTCTGTTTTCTATAGATAGTCTACTTACACAGTTGCATGTGTTGAACATGCAGTTACTCCCCCTGCGGAGCGAGTCCACTTTATCCTCGGGGAGGAAGAGGATGGCTTACACGAAGCACATCCACTGTTCAGTGAGATGGAGATACTCTGCGCTGAAGGAGATGAAATGGAATGGAGAGAAGCGGCTAGGTCAGTGTTCCTGACATAAAATGGCATTCATGCCCTTACATTGAATTTCTGTTACCTCACACAGTCTAAAATAATACAGAAGATGTGTGATTCTGGTTAGACGATGAATATTCAGTATGAGCACACAGTTATTGTATAACTCTCATTTTTCTTGCTATAACAATAATAATAAAAATAGCCATATCAAGGATAATGTAACAATGTCAGAGATTATGGAGGCATCTTATGTAAGTTATTCATGACTGAGTTTTCTTTTGCACATTGATGCAGATGGATTAAGTTTGAAGAGGATGTGGAAGAAGGAGGTGATCGGTGGTCTAAACCGCACGTGTCGACCATATCACTCCACTCGCTGATGGAGCTGCGCAGTTTTATCCTCAATGGCACTGTTATGCTCGACATGGAAGCCAGCAGCTTGGAGAATATTGCTGGTACATACCATCTCATTTGTTATTCCTACATATATGTTTTCACTTCCATTTGGTTAGTGGGTTGACCAGAACTATGCAAGTCAAGAAAGTGCTGCTGAACAAAAAGTGTGGAGTTCATAATTGAATTGAATTGCATTGAGTTTGTTTCACAGCAAGGTTGAGAGGATGTCCAGGCAAAAAGCTGCATTGAGAAGCTTGAGAGGAATTTGGCCACCTCATGCACCGGGCAGTTACAGCGATTGAACAGAAGCATGCCATATACATAATGTATGAACTAACAAAACAGTAAAAACAGTAAACAACCACAGTGAGCAATAATGAACAAGGTTATTCTGGAAATGTTTGAAAAATAAATAAAAAGAAATAGCTGTAGTGATGACGACAAAAAACAAGGAACAGATGAACCCATGACAGCACAAGCAATCACATAAATATGTCGTATAGCCTTTCTAGTGAGAGAGTAGGTACATTGAGACCACTTTCTTTGTGTAATTGATTTACAACAGTCCGTAAACGAAACTGTAGCATTTGGTCACGGTATCTAGTTCTGTTTTTGTTAACAATCCAAGGTTCCAAATCATGAAATGTATAAAAAGAATTATGTTGCTGTAAGGATGCCAGTTGTGTTGCAGCGTTATCATAATTGATTCTTTCCCATTCCATACATGTGACAAGGCTTATATGTGTACAAAGATTCTATTTGTGTGGTTCTAAGCTTTGTGATCAAAGGAGCAGTATGCCAAAGATGTGACACCCTGGAGACAAGGCGTGTTGCTCCTTTTTTTGTAATACCATCAGGCTGTGAATGTTTTCAGGGGAAGTCATCCCTTAGACTAGGATTCTGTGTTGGAACTAGAAAAAAAAAACTTCGAATTATATAAAATTATAATAATAGATGTAGAAAGATAATTAAAATGGCAACACATCGTACCTATTGCTCTAGGTAATTTTACTAACTAGGTGATTCTCTTGGTAATCTCACTACATAGTTTCAGAGAAATGTTTGCCAAGTGACTTGAAATATGGTAATAATTATATATCAGTATTGTTTACTTCAATGGCATTTAGTTGATATTGTTTAATACGTAGATGAAACATTTTTGTCTATGTATTTCCTATATTAATCTTAAGATAATTACCTGTAACCCACTTGCATATGTATACCTGCAAGCATCTTGTTGGCTTAATTCCTTTTGCTTGCTTAGGGCAGCTAGTGCATAGTGTAACTTATGTGGTATAGGTCGAGCAATGTTATAAATGCACTTTAACAAGTGCTCAAATCTAACAAACTTAATCTAAGAACTTCCGTTCCAGATTCTCTAAGCAATGAGTATTGCGTGCTTATATGAGTGTTGTATATAACAGAGGTATTTTTACACTACTCCACTACAATGGGATTAATCTAATACTGTGCATGAAGTGTAGCTTCGTGTCATTATTATGTTTGTATATTGCAGCACTCAAACACCTCATGACATTAGCCAGTGAAACCCTAAAAATATGCATTTCAGTGGCATACCTCAGTAGATGTGACAGAAAACCCATAATTTTGCTATCATTCCTGCCTACGACTTCGCATAGAAGTCTGCAGTATTGACTAAATAAATAAATAAGTATACTTTATGCTCAATATTTACTTGTGCTATACCACTTCGATGCATTGTCTTCTTGCCCTCTATATTTTTTGTGTATGTAATGCACACAGATCTTGTCTTGGAGAACATGGTGAACAGTGGTCAGTTGTCTGCGGGTGAGCAGTTGGAGCGCACGAAGGAAGTACTCCTGCGCCGTCACCGGCACCAGCACGAGCGACACCGAACAGACAAAGGCTCGCGGCTTCCCCTGATCCGATCTCTGGCCGACATTGGCCGCAATTCCTCCAAGAGCATGTTCGGAGCCCACAGTAAGCACCCCACCTGAGCCATATGTTGTCCTCCCTTGCACGTCCTCGGGGCCATTATAGAGTGACATTTTTGCCTGGTGTGTTTTCTCTATGCCTGTCACCTGGCCTGTAGTGTGAGTGTGCTCACTTCATTTGGGATTGTACTTTTCTTGGTTTTACGATGACTTATATCATGCTGAGAGAAAAAGATGTTTCATCCAGATATATATATCTTTTGGCAACTGAATTTGTTCTGCAGGGCATAAAATTTTGAGAAATAATATGTAAACTGCAACATACCTAGATAAAATTGCACTCAATGTGGACTGTACTAGTCCTGTATTTCTGTAATCAATGTCGGATTTGGTCTTTCTTTATATAGATTTCACTTGTGATTTTTTTCAGAATTATTTCCCATGTTTTTGCTATCAGATTTGTTGTTTTCACACACGTAGCAAAAACAAATGTAAACAAGATGAGAGCATAACATGAGTGCTAGTGTTCTGTTAGTGTGCTTTTTATGTATGTGCCTGTTTATTTTTGCACTGTGATACCACAGCAACTTTTCCAGATGGCGATCACAGAGATTTCTTATTCTTTCAAGGCAGATGATATTGTAAGGGCTAAATTTATAAGCTAACTAAATTAAATTTATTCAACTTACTTAGCTTTATGGTAGGTGATGGTACCTGCACTCTTTTATACTAATAAATGGTGTTCTCGGCCTAGTGTAGCTATTGTCAACTCTTGCCTGTGGGGTGAAAAATCACTCTGGCAGCTTTTATTAATGCAGTGACAAAGGTTATTGACAAGATAGCATAAAAGAGCTCGTTTCGCAGAAATTGCGGCTTCGGCGTTGGTGTCGGCGTCGCTGGTTGTGAGTGAAAAATCATCTTATGCGTGACCGCGAAATCGAGAACGATGCAAATAAAATAAATAATAGAAAAACTCTGGGTCAGAGTGGGGATCCAAGCCAAGTCATTGGCATGGCAAGTGGATGTTTTATCACATGGCCACGGGTCTGCTTTTGCATACATTGAAAACTTTCTATGCTTGGAAATGTAGAGAAAGTGACACATGCTTAACAGAAACATGCGTCCTGTTTACATGCTTCACAATACCACGTCAAATATTGCAGAAATAATACGCGGTACAAGCGCCCATTGCAATCAGGGTGTGGGGACATGTGATTATCATGATGGCTTCGTGGTTTAAAAGCAATAACCCACTACAAAAGGCACACACCTACTGCACCTGTTTTCTTAAGGCCACGTAGTGGGTGCATAGCAAGTTCCAAAAGGTTTCATGCACTAAGTGTTTGAAGTATACACTAGGAACAGAAGATCTCTATCACGTTCAACTCTTAAAGGTGAAGCTATAGGGCCCCTGAATTTTTTGAATGCTTGGGCAAGCTTTCAAGGGAGATTAATTATTTTACAGGATTGTCCTTTTGCCATTTCACTTTAGAGCTAGCATTCAGTTCACTTTTACATTGCAGCATATCACTGCAATTGCTCGTCATTATGTATATCATTCATTCTATCACCTGTAGAGGAATGGCTAGTAATCAATTCATTATTTGAGGGGCTGTTTCATGCTTCTGATGAATTTTTTACATTGTTCATAGGACCACAGAAACTTGACAGTGATAACTTATTCGCGTTCAAGCTGCAGCTGCATTTCAGTTGCTAACAGGGAATGTGCACTGTATCAAATTTGTTTAAATAGAGTTGTTTGGCCTGTGTGTACATCAAATGGAATGGTGAACGTAAATTGGTAATGCAATTTTGTGTGCATGATTTCATTTGGGGTAATTTGTGCCGTGTTTTGTGACAGCTTTGTACGAGTGAGTCTGTTCTATGAGATTTAAAGCAGGACGTTGTCATTGTTCTTGTTATATGCAGTGTGATGTGTTTGTCCTGAATTGTTTTGTGAAACGTTAACTGAAAGATGTGCTTTGAGAGATATCTGTATTCTGAAAGAAAATTGCACTGTACCTTCTCAGGTGCATGTATTGGATGCGACACACGAAGTTACTTTAAATTCTGTTATATTTTACATATTGCAATAGCAGATGAGCCAAAAAAAAGATAACATAACATGATATGAAGAAAAAAGTATTGTCAATTTTCAGTTTTAAATATTTTGAGGTCTTTATTGTTGTCACTTGTAAAATAAGTTATTCACAAGGAAGTCCAGAAGAAGTTCATGATTCGAGTTCTGAGTTGCTCATTGAATATGAACGTATTGCTGCTTTGTGACCGTCAGTTTGTTGGCATCTTAAGATGCCTTTATCAAAAATATATTGCCACTGTGGTTGTCGTGTGTCCTGCGGCGCATTTACCGCATCGTTGTTGTTCTGCACTTATTCTTTTTTCCTCGGTTGGCGTTGAACACCAACACTGACACCCAGCCAACGGGGGCAAGGATTCTAGTCCATCACTTAATCCCGACCCAACGTCTGTGATGGTCTCGACAACACCAGCTGCTACAAACGCTGAAGCAACCAACCCTGGGGGCTGGCGTCCAACCAGAGTCCTCAGAGAACTCTTTTGTGGTAAAGGTGCCTGAAAAAAGAAAGCACACATGCAACCAACCGCTCGCCCGTGTCAGTGTATCTTGTCACGTGGCTGCATTCCAAACCACCACCCTGCTGGAAGGCTCTCCATTGAATCCTGAACAGGTTCTGCCTGCTGTTATTTATGGCAAAAATGTGTACTGTAATGCTAGCACTCTGTCATTACTGCTTGCATCTTAGCCATCTGCAAGATTAGTGTTGAAGGTAGACTGATAGCAGTCCCTCTAAAAATATTTAATGACAATATTCTTTTTTTATGGTGGGTATTCTTCATTCTGTGGGTACTTACTACATAAAAGTTTAAGCATTCTCACTACAGTGCATTACATTCTTTCAGAAACTTGGATTTTAGTAAAAAAAAGTTTAAACAATTTTTTTCCATCTTGTAGTGCTCCTGAGTGATTTACAAAAACAGCAGCGAGTGTGCGAAAAATAAATGTCTCTGGCACAACTTTCGTGAAAGGAGTTGTGTTTCTAAATAAATAACATAATTTCATGATCAGTTAGTGAAAGCACTAACCCAGCTTTCACTATTTTACCTTTTGACATCATGAGCCTATGCACGCTGCATATGTTGGAGCTTTTTTTTTTTTCAACCATCACGATTAATGTGTACTCTTTGATGGTTGATGTACTTCACAAAGCCAATCTGAGTAGCACTGACCGACTTGTACAATCCTCAATTTCTCTTTAATTTCGAATTTCTTAGTTTATATATTGGTGGGCTGTATTTAAAGCAGGGCATCGAAGTTGTTGGGGTTGGAAAAGCCCATGTATTTCTGACCTGAAATTCAGTCATCGCAATCGAGAGCATTTCCAGAAGGGTGACCTGGAAACTGGAGCTGCTACTGGTAACAAAGGCACCTTGAAGGCTGCGCAAATGCACTGGCGGCTAACCCTTACACCTACCACGTGCCTGATGTGTTATCACTGTGTTGTGGTGGTGGCCACGCCCTGTATGGCTTCTCTCATCTTTTGCACTGCCAGCTCTGCTAACTTCACATATTTGAGCCTTGCTGATCACTATTTTCATAAATGCGATGCCCAAGCTCAAGCATCAAACGTGATTGTACTTTTCTTTTGTGCAGTGCACCTTTACCAGTACAAGTGTGCTTGATCATCAGTTTCAGTATTACTTCTCACCACTGCTTTAACTATGCGTCCATGTGTGCATGGCTCTGTTTATTTTGGAACACATTTTCTAAAATTGTGAACAAGCTCTGACTTATTCTTTTACAATCGGAAGATATAGATTCTCATCAACTTAGCCCAGGATAAAGTCAAAGTTGTAGGTGCAACCAGTTTGCATTGCCATATTATCTTCAGTCAGTATGACTCATTGAGAAGGATGGAAATTACCATAATTACCTATTTGCTTGCAGTGAGTTCTAAGTTTATCATTGGCACCAGAAATGCTGATCTGCTTTTCTATTGAACAAAAAGAAAAATGAAACAAGAGTAGTCAGAGGTAAACTGTACAACCCTAATTTTAGCCTTTTAAAGTTTTATGGCAAAATTATTAGCCTTATCTTGCTTTGAGTCAATTCGCTCTTACATTGAGAGCTTATGACACGAGTCGCGTGATTCTGCTTTGGGTTTTCATCCCATTCATGTAAATGTGGCTGCTGTATGTGTGTAAATGAAAAGGAGACTCCACTTCACGTATCTTCATAGGCTGCATAAATCATTTTCTTAGTCTGTCGGCTATTCTTTTTGTAACACTTTATGTGCAACATTAGTGTGCAAACGGCGCACTACATCTGTTATTTAAAGACAAATTCTTGTATCTAAATTTGATTGTACATTGCTTTAGAGACAAAAGAAGCTGTAGTGAAAGTTGACTATAAATATTGCAAGGGCACTTTCTTGACTCAAGTAATCACCTTGCCAGATTTTCAGACTCACTCCATAGGTAACTTAACAAAGGATTGCCCTGACATTTAAGTAAAGTGGAGTCTTCTGCTGTTATAGGCCATAGCTTCAGTACCATTTGTCGTTTTCTATTTGCATAAAGTTTTAGAAAAAAGAAAGTTTGTCTCACGCCGCTCTGCTTTTGTGATCTTCAGCGAAAGAAATCCAGTGACTTATTGTAGCCTGTTTTGTGTCTGGCACATGCACAACCGTTCCAGTTTTCAGCCATGTAACTTGCTGTTCTTAGCTGCGCAGTCTTATGTACTTATGAAGCTACTGTTACATTCTCAATGTGTGCACATGTGTTGGAAGACAAGTCTGTGTGGAATGAATGGAACGTTTGATCGGATTTCCTGCTTTCTTTCGATTCTGCAATATAATGCTTTGTGACAGCAGCTTGCCCTTGCTTCTGAGCGAGCAGCATAATGCTTATGGTTAACAGAAAACAGTGTCCTCACTAAAAGAACAGCTGTACTTGTGTAGCTATCTCAGTTGCTACAACCATTCATTTTTCTTTAAAAACAATGTCTAGATTGCCTAAACGTTGACTAGCTGTTGAGAAGATCTATTTAACACATAAGAGATTCGCTGTAGGCCAACTAAAGGATTGAGTGCAAGCCACAAGAAGGGCACAAGAAGCACGCCCATAATTGTGTGACAGCGTTGAGCACAAATGCTATTGATGGCGCAAGCTTCGGGTGTATGTGCAGTTTTCTTGATGCCCCCTTTGAATTACATTTGAATCGTGCAATTTGCTTTCTATTCTTCAGGAAGCTTGACCAGGAACAGCAGTTCTTGTAGTGAGGCATAGCACCTTATTGCTGCACTTACATCAGCAGTCGAATTCAATGACAACAAAATGCACCATGCGAGTTGTAATGAAAGCCCGTCATTTGTGTCAGTTATCGAACAGAGGCATTCATTTTTCTGTCGGCAGGTGGCTCTGGGAACAATGCAGAGGGCATGACTCAGAGCCCCAGCTCCAATTCTCTCCACATTCACGCTCCACACCCAGCACTGGCACACAGCGGCTCCACTTTGACAGATGCGGCCACCAATGCCAGTTCTCCTGATCTTCAACACAGGGTCAGTTTAAGCAAGACTCATTATATTGTACGCTTGTGTTAGGTTCGAGATGTTGTTACTAGCTCTGCGAGTGTGTGGGGTCCCGGCGAGGCGAACGCGCGCACCGCCACGCCACGCTCTCGGAGTGAACGGACACAGTTGGCACCGCCACGCCACGCTCTCGGAGTGAACGGACACAGTTGACACGATCGGTACCAAAGCACACAACATACATACATTTATTAACTAATTTAGACGACGATATCGTCCGCCGAATGATACAACAATTTCAATTAACACGCTACCATACAAACAACATAACCCAGTGACACACTAAACACACAATAACATGATAAACACACACTAACACACTCAACACACTAGCACATACCCAAGACGGCGTCGCCAACGCCTGACTTTCACGTGGGACCCCGGAGCGAAGCCCGCGGTGCCGAGCACCGGGGACCCGCGCTACAGACAACCGTTCGCGGCAGCCGCCACGCGCAGAAGAGGCTCGCTCAACGCTCGCCCACCGCCAAGGCCTGCCTTCCGCCAGGGGCCACCGCCGGCGCTACCACTCTACCAACAGTGGTACTGAAAGCGAACACAACGCCATCTATCGCCCGGCGGTGGTCACCACCGCAATAAAGCCTTGGGGCGAGACACGTGCGCCACGCGGCGCAGACAACTTTACAGGGGGGGGGTGTCAGCACCCCCACATTCCCCCAACCTTAAATCAAACCATATCCCAAAATCGAAAACTAGCTACACAAGCTTTAACAAAAAAATGATATCGCACGACCATAATGTCCTTGCACCACGACACCGCCGCTGGTCGACACTGCTGCACTGTCCGGCTAGACTTCACCTCAGTACCGGCCCCGCAACAGCAACGTTGCCGTCGGCGCGACGATCCGTCGCTAGCGCCGACACGTCTTCCAGTTGCGACCAGCACTCACGAGGGCACCGGACTGCAGGCAGTTGCGCAGGTCCCAGGCATCTCCATCGCCCGACCTCACGACCGCATTCCTGGCCAACGACGCTGACGATGTGCAGGACAGCCGGCCGTGGATGACATCCCTCCCGCTGAATACATCGACAAAAAACAAAACTCGAAAGAAACAAAGGAGCGCGGCCCAGGGGAGGGAGCTTCAGGCTTTTCGGCCACGTGGTACGGTGGTTAGTACTGCTAGCTAATACATCGGTGGCGGCCGAGACGCCCATCAAAATAAAAACAAAAATCACTTTTCCTAACTCGTGCTCACAAGAAAAAAAAAAGTGAGGGAAGCAGAGCGCAACACCTCAACGCTACGATCCACCTAGTTGTGCCACGTGCGACAGGCGGCTGCGCAGAGCCTTAGGCCTAAAGAGTCGCTCGGCAACAACCGGCATCCACCCAGCACCCAGCCTAGGCGCAGAAGAGGCAGCCGCGAGGAGACGTCCACTCTGTGAGGTGGCCCTATCGCTCGCCGCACACAGCAGCTTACCGAGCGATCGGCGTCCACCGCCCCGGGCGGTGTCACGACGCCCCGGCGTCGAGCCGCAATACAAGTCAGCAACGACGCCCGGCTCCCTGAGCCCAAAGATATAGAAGAAGCTATTTACAGAAAATGGGACCACCCACGAGGCTTCCGTACTCACTCGCTTCGGGCCTGGCCTACAAACCACGTGCTCTAGGCCTTGCTCACCCCAGGATGCGGACCGCATGGCTCTCGTCCTAATTCAACAACGTTTTTGAAAACTAACAACAAAAAGATAAGAACACTTGCGAGCAAAAAAAAATAGAAAGTCAACCTGCCGACAAATTGAAACACGTTACAAAACCAATCCCCTCGCTTCTCAACAAAGCACACCACCGACGCTAGCAAAGAAGTCCCCCCTAGGCCTACTCTACTCCGGCTCTAACAAAATCCCTGTACCGAACCGCAAAAACTGTCGTCCGATACTCCAAGAGCTCCACGTTGGGCAGCCAGTGTGGGGCCTCGGCGAGGCGAACGCGCGCACCGCCACGCCACGCTCTCGGAGTGAACGGACACAGTTGACACGATCGGTACCAAAGCACACAACATACATACATTTATTAACTAATTTAGACGACGATATCGTCCGCCGAATGATACAACAATTTCAATTAACACGCTACCATACAAACAACATAACCCAGTGACACACTAAACACACAATAACATGATAAACACACACTAACACACTCAACACACTAGCACATACCCAAGACGGCGTCGCCAACGCCTGACTTTCACGTGGGACCCCGGAGCGAAGCCCGCGGTGCCGAGCACCGGGGACCCGCGCTACAGACAACCGTTCGCGGCAGCCGCCACGCGCAGAAGAGGCTCGCTCAACGCTCGCCCACCGCCAAGGCCTGCCTTCCGCCAGGGGCCACCGCCGGCGCTACCACTCTACCAACAGTGGTACTGAAAGCGAACACAACGCCATCTATCGCCCGGCGGTGGTCACCACCGCAATAAAGCCTTGGGGCGAGACACGTGCGCCACGCGGCGCAGACAACTTTACAGGGGGGGGGTGTCAGCACCCCCACAAGTGGCAGTTTTGGAGTGACGGGCATGCAGTGGAGAATGGTCTCTAATAACTCAAGTGATAACTGGCACATGAACACAGTAAAAGTATGTATTATAAAAATCTACAGATTTTGAGAACAAGCTATATATTGAACTACAATATTTTATAATACATTAAATAAGTGAACATTGAGGGTCACAACTAAAGTGAAGCCAGACAGGTTCTGACCTCTTGGGTTTTTATCTAAGCATCACTCACTTTTTTTCCCATTTATATATGATTTTTTAAAAAAGTGCACAATACATTACTTGAGAAAATACCAAGTTCCAGAAAACTCCCATAGGGAAAATAAACACCATGCATTCGCTTATTATGATCTCAAGCATGCGATAGCTTAAGCTTCAGTTGTGATAAATTAAGAACATAGCATTAGAGGACAGCTGCAATTTATTTCAGATAGGACCCTATGTGGCATTCTAGTTGCTTGTTTCATTCGAAAGTGGACATCTTCGACAGATATCTGCCTGGTTGGGTGAACTTTCATAATAATAACATAAGCTCTCTAGCCAACTTATAGTCCAAAGCTTTTAATTAGATAAACTGAAAAACTGTAATGACTTGACGTTTCGAGACCGATACGGTCTCTTATTCAGGGGTGACTATTCGGCTGGCTCCACACCTAGCAATTATTCTTATGGTGTTGTCCTCTTCATCGTCCTTCTTTCCGCCGTTGTTGCTGAGAAGTATATCACCAATAGAAATCGCTAGCTGCGAAGCCGGCCGAACAGTCGTCCCTGAACAAGGGACCAAATCGGTCGCGAAACGTCGGGTCTGTTTACAGTTTTCAACTTTTATCAAATTAAAAAATTTGTACTATAAATTGGGTGGAGAGTTTATGTTATTAGTATTATTTCATTTGGCATATTATGCTCTGTAAACTTTTTCTTTATCATTTTAATAACATAATGGGTTAAATGTAGGTAAGTTCCTAATTGGAGCATCTTTAATAGTCATGTATAGGTTGAAGTGTGTCAAAAATGAATTACTACCACTTGGCTTTATATCACAGTTTCAGATTGAGTTGAGCTATCATATCTCATACAACTTCATTGTGTCCATATGCACTTTGCTTCAATTGTTGGTTCCATAAGTGTGAGCATGACTTCACGCCTATTAACTCACCAGAATATTAAATTAGCCTAGGAACTTGAATCTCATGCGGTGATTTTACAAATATTTTGTCAAAAAATTTATTTAAGTTGTGTGAAAGTTTGTCCATCAGTTTTCAAAGCTTATTTAAGAAAGTTTATACAGACAGATTTCTAAAGCAAGTGAAGCTGGCAACAGCAATGTCTTTTAAAAGAACCTAAGAAAAAAACGCATTGTCGAACGATAGTGCATGCTACTTCTACCCAAATTATGATTCTTCACAAGTTGATAGGTACGGTTTAAGCAACTTGTATTCCTCGCTAGTGCTAATAGCTCCTGGGCCCGTGTGTGTGCAGTTAAACCAGGCATTCATGAAGAAAATCCCGCCGGGATCACAAGCATCCAACATTCTTGTTGGTGAGGTGGAGTTCCTGGAGCGGCCAATTGCCGCCTTTGTGCGTCTGGCGGCCGCAGTGCCTCTGGGCGACCTCACAGAGGTGCCTGTGCCCACCCGGTTTCTGTTCATCTTGCTGGGGCCCCAGGGCAACATGGTGCGCTACCACGAGATTGGCCGTGCTATTGCTATTCTCATGTCCGACGAGGTGAGTTCACTTTTTGATCTCTGCTGCGGGTTTTTTTTTTTTGGTGTTGAGAAGCTTGGCCTAAGCAACGTGAGCCACTCAAAGGAGATGAAGGGTTTAATGTGTGTGTTCTTTAGCAAAATTTTTTTTCCCATTCACTAAGGCAGACGTTTAATAAGTTGTTCATTTGCTTTACACGGGGTTGATAGGAACAAGTATACTTTTTTATGGCAAGGGCTGCTTGGTGTTGAGAAGCTCACCACAAGCAATGTTGGCTGCTCTTATTTGCAGTGCCAGTGTGTGTGTTTATGTCTACAAACATAACTTTCATTTGTAACATTGCAGGCATAGCATAGAGGAAGAATGCTTGGACGGCATGACATTGTTACATCAAAGAAAGCAAAGTGCTTAGTGGGTTTTCTTGATGTTTTTTTTTTCTACTCAACCAGGCACGTGAGTTACTCATTATATAGACAGTACTCATAAACTGGAGTGTGACATCGTTTTTTTAGCGCAATGACTCCTATTAGCAAGTACTCTTGATTAAGCAATTGTTCATAACGTCACAGAAAGAATTGACTGCTAAAGATAATGTTGGCCAAGTGTTTGTTTGAAAATTACATTCATACGACATTTGAAAGAGCATGCATTAGATCGCCCTATATTTTTGCATTTAAATCCGTGAGTACTGTAAACCAGTTGATAGCAACAAGTACAGTTTATTTTGGCCAATATACTAATTGTCTCAAATACATAACCACTACAAATTTGTCCTTGGCGTGGTTTTTTTTCCCGGCTGCAACAAACAACTTGGGTGTACAAGCGATGCTTCTCATGCGGTTTTTGCTGCATTTTACCAGTACTGGTACTGGTATATTGCGAGTCCTCATATGTGTGCCACATACATTGATGGCAGTTGAAGCCATTAATAATTGCTGGAGAAAATTGGTAATGTTGTTAAGGTCAAAGGGGAAAATAAGCCGGCACTTCTCCCATTCCTTCGGCATTCATCACCATGACCGTTCATTCGCTCTTTCTTGCAGTGCAACGTTATAGTAGCTCTTCTGCCTCCTTTGTCGCTGGTTTTGCCGATGCAGGTGCCACAATATGTGAGCGCTCCTGTTCTTTCAGGTCTTCCATGACGTTGCTTTCAAGGCCAAGAACAGAGACCACCTTCTGGCCGGAGTTGATGAATTCCTAGATGCAGCCACAGTGCTGCCTCCGGGTGCCTGGGATCCTTCCATTCGCATTGAGCCCCCCCAGCATGTTCCCTCGCAGGTGAAGTTCCTTTCTTCGATTTATTGAAGCCGTGCACAGCTTAGCGCTCTTTTGAATGCACTGCCTGATTACTATTACTTAACTCCAACATTCATTCTTGTATGCTGCAATGTCGCACAAGTTTCCATCATTAACCAATCACTGCACTGCTTGTTAATATATAGTTTGTAAAATGATCAATGAAAACTATTTACTCTGTAGTAGTCCTTCATTGCTAAGCTTTATTTGGTGTTTGCTGCCTAAAAGATTCTCAAGAGGTTCTAATATCCCCTCTTATCATCAGAAGAGATTTGAAAGCGTTGTTCATCAACTCATACGAAAAGTGAAGCTTCGGTACTGCTCTAGGGTGCAGAAGTGTCCTTTTTGATGAATAAGGTGCATTAACATGTGATGTTCCTGGAACATCTGTGCAGCTATGTTTGGTTTGCCCATATAACCGACGCTCTACAGTCAATAAAAAACAGTTGGTAGTTTGTGCCAAATCTGTTTAGTGTTCCTTCTTTGTGGTGTCTTTTTCTAATTTAGCGCAATTTTTCCTGCATTCCTGTGCGTCCGTCTTGTTTTTTTCGCGTTGCTTGCTACCATGGATCCTTACCAACTGGCCGGGCTATCTACACTTTCAGAAACACCATTTTGTAGCACCCTCTGCAACATGAACCTGGCCACAAAAAATGCTTGAACGTCCCCATTAAATAACAACGTGCTTGGAGATCCTCTGCAACATCTTTCTGCATTTTCACTTGGAAGTGTTTGAAAATTATTCGATAAATGTTAAAGAATATTCTATTTGATTTTCACTCAAATTTTAACATTCAAGTTTGCTTCACATCCGAAATTTGTCCATTTGCACAGCTCTACCATTGAACGTCAACACTGTTGAATTTTCTGAATTTTTCCTATTCTGAAACAGCTCATGTATAATAAAGTACCGTCAAGTCTGTGATGTTGCCCTGCACTTTTTTTGTTATTTGTATGCGCGGTATGCATGTGTGCGAATTGTGTTGTTTGCAGGAAGGTCGCAAGAAACAGGAGCCTTCGAAAGAGCCAGCCTTCACCCCACAGGAGGAGGAGGAAAAGGAAAGAGAAGAGAGTGGTCTCAAGAGGACAGGAAGGTGGGTGCGAGTAGGCGAAATTGGCATGAACACAGAGCCCCACAGAAGAAAGAAAGAGTGTGAAATTGATTGAGAGGAAAGGGGGGTGATGACTGAAGGAAGGACTAAACACGGTGTAAATGAAATACATTTAGTTGCGCTTTTTTAGTAATAGCGCATGGGGGTGCAATACCTGCTTTGGCATGATGAATCAATTACGCCCATCAATAGAGTCACCAAGGCGGCATTTTTCTCACTCATTCCACAAACTCTGAGGACCTTTCAGTGAAGTTCTTTGTATTTATGTATGTGTGTATGTATGTAGCTTTCAGTAGTTAAGAAAGAGAAGTTATGAAGGCAGTGTGCAGGCATGACGGTAATGCTGATATTGTCTCTCTCTCTCACGAGTGATTCATAAAAATTAAATAAGGAAAAAAATGTGCAGATCTTTATTATTATAACATTGCTTAGTCAATAAAATTGTGTGGGATATATGGCATAGAGAAGCCATATAATTGCTCAATCCTGTCGAGGTAAATAAAAAGGGCTTATATTGAAACTTAGTGGGGTCATTAAGACCTCGCTAGTTTGTCTGAGGTCCCCGTTTTTTCTCCCATGCTTGCTGGCACTTTGTTCTCTTTTGTTGGTTCGACTGCACTTGCTATAGAATCATCATAATAATATGAATAAATATTTCACTTAATATTACCGTGGGATATAATTTCTTTGCTTCCCTTCTTGGCGTTTTAACAGACTTGAAGCTGTCACAATAAGCTACCTGTGCTGCTTCAGTACCTTCTCTGAGAAAAACCAAAACAGAAAGCTGTATCAAACTCGATTGAACTACTGTACGTTATCCTTTGTTGTTGCAGTACATAGCGTTTTACATCAACCATTACTGAAATGAGATCAAGCCGTAGTAACATGGATAACTGGCATGTTTATTAAGGACAATTTCTCTAGTTCAAAGTTCTATATTTTCTCAAGTTTTAATGCATAATAATATGCGAGTTTTTGTTTAGTTTCTTACATATTCAGTGCTTATTCAGTGCTTTTTGTTAAGTTTTAAGTTGAAATTTTCACAAGATCGACTTCCGACGTTTCTGAGTTTTACTAAAAAGAATTTACTTCATCTGTCTTTTTTTAAAATTGGTGCTGAACATTTGTAAGTGTATTCTTTATTAATGCTATGTCTAATTTTATTTATGAATGTGCATTTTTGCATCTATATTCACATTCTTGTGTGTAGACCGGAGAGTTTCACCTTTTTCTTTTCTAAACTTTTAAAAAAAAAGAAAGCAGCAATGCACTGCAAGGTGGGCTAAAGAATGAGAGGAATATGCAGGTAATAGACAATGAACATACATGCGGGCATTTAGTTATGGTCTTATCAGGGGGGCTCACATTATTGATTAAAAGATCACATTCTCACCTCCCTAGAAGGATTTCCACTGCAGTCAACCATGCATGAAATATTCCAATGTGCAGGTTGTTTGGCGGCCTTATAAACGACATCAAACGCAAAGCACCATGGTACCTGAGTGATTTCAAGGACGCCTTTGCTCTTCAGTCCGTTGCTTCTGTGTTCTTCCTGTACTTCGCCTGCCTTACGCCCATCATCACGTTTGGCGGTCTCCTGGGCTCCGCAACAGAGCAGAGAATTGTGGGTATTAGGATACGTACTAGCTTCCTCTTCCAGACAATTTTTAATTGTAGTGCCAGTGTGGTGATTCGTAAGCCCATGCCATAGCTCATTCTCAGTGACAAGTGAAAATTTGCGTAAAAAATTCTCCTCCTCTTTCATCCCTTAATTAAGTAGTTCTCAAAAATTCTGTGGATATTCCCAAATCACAGGTGATTTATTATTTTGTTTTGCCATGGACATCACTTATGAGGACATTGGATTATTCTACTGTTGAACTGCAGTGGGCAGCTTTGAATTGGTTGTTAGGTAACTTAAAAATGTGAGTACGTTTGTGCATTTCTTATATCAAAGACGATGGTCTTTCTTGGGGACCTTCGACGCAAAAATTTTGGTCTGTCTGTCTGTACATTTGTCTGTGTGTTAAATATTGCGCATGTCTGGGGCACCATAGCAACACGCATATATTCTGCATATGCATCGCTTACTAGAAACGCATACATAAGTAATTTCAAGGGCCGTAGCATTTATCACGCTGCGCTTATCATGCAACACTTGCATGGAATGGGAAGTGTTTCCAACGCTTTGCTAAGACGAGATGGTGGTGGCACCTACCCGTCGCCTCGGGTTCTACACCTTATCACGTCTGAGACGGGCGCGCACAGCCACGGGCTTTGTTTTCCAAAAGAAACTGCCAGATGGCGCTCATGGCTCACGTGTGACATGACTTGATGCGCTTGTGAGCCTCCGCTGCCCACTCGAGGCACTCTACGCAGCGCCTCCGGAATACCATTCA
The DNA here is from genome assembly GCF_013339725.1 of Rhipicephalus microplus. Classification (NCBI taxonomy): domain Eukaryota; kingdom Metazoa; phylum Arthropoda; class Arachnida; order Ixodida; family Ixodidae; genus Rhipicephalus; species Rhipicephalus microplus. Next base: position 255,396,873 of record NC_051165.1, read on the forward strand.
CCGATTTTCTTGCGCAGAACATCAAATAAATGTTTTGTTCACTCTCTCCACACGCAAAACTATGGTCTTTCGATGACATTTGCAGATTACATGCAGATACAGGGCCAATTTTTTTACTGATAAATTCACCGGTAGGGATAGTAGAGAGCTGCAATCATCATTGATATTGAAGTAATATCATCTAAATATATTTTGTTTAGTTATATGCAGTGTCTAAAGGTAACCTAATGCAGGTGATCAAATGAAAATTTTGTTGTCGTTTGCTTCCAGGCAGCCATGGAGAGCTTGATGTCTGGTGCAGTGTGTGGAATCCTCTATGGCTTATTCAGTGGTCAGCCGCTTACTATTTTGGGTAGCACCGGACCAGTGCTAGTGTTTGAGACAATTCTGTACGACTTCTGCAAGTGAGTTGCCATGACATTTTATTTCTATTGGTTTTATTTTCATTTCAATAAATAATGAATCTCCACAGTGCAGTTGTAACATTGCCTGGTCTCATACACTAGTTGGAATTTTGTAAGGAGAACTCCACCATGTGGATTTATACTACTTTTTTTTCATAAATTTACATCTCCCTTGCAGTTTCACAGGTGATGTTAATCATTATCAGAAAATATGAAGGCAAGTTTTTATAGGGGTGAGGCAGTTTTTATATGCATCGTCTGATCACTTCTTAATCTTTCTGATGTTGATAAGCCTCCATGGGAGGGGCCAAGTTATCAAGAAGAAAGGGGGCAAGCTTTGATTACAGGTAGCATTGCTGAAAACTTTTAAAGACTCTGACCAAGCTTGTAGAAATATACTTGATTTTTCAACCGACGCATGGGATTTTTGTTCTCAAGGCTCTTGCATGAGAGTTGAAACGCCAAAAGAACTACATTTTTTGCATGGTCGGGGTCCTTCAAAGTTCCACCAATGTTTCATACCGGCCTGATGAGATTTCGTCAGACCCTTGACTTTATTGTGGAGAGCACTTTTGAATCAGATGATTGAAAGTGGTATGCCTGTATTAGTGTCATTTTTTGTGTGCATGTGGCTGTGTGCTTGTGCATGCACACTTACACATGTTTGTGATAATTTGAGAGGCTTAAAAAGACTATGCATCTCGCCTACAACACCAGAGTATTGCATGTACCATTGGGAAAGTATAGTTTTCTTCTTTTTTTCACATGAGAGCACTGAATCTGCACTAGCACACCAGCGCCTTAAAAATGTTTTTCAAATGAGAAGCTTAATATCGAAAACAATTTTACTATTTTTGAGGGATAGGTGGGATATGCAAGTAGAGCACAAATTCATGATCAGACTAGAGCTTGAGTAAGGTTGCTCTCATTTGGATCCTGCAGAACGGTGCGACACGATTTATTTATTCATCATACACATACCGTGTCAGTTTGTCATCACTGAAAAAAGAATCATCTCTATGAACTCTCGCACTTCGTTGTCGCATTCTCACCATAGCTCTGCTCCACAAATTCTATAACAGCTCATTTGACTGTCTGGACTTCATCGCCCCGCCAGGCTGTATATCTCATCACACTGGTAATGCCTTACAAGTCACCCATTCGCGCAGCCACATCGAGACATTTTTTCACCTCCCTCTTTTTTACGGTTATCATCTGAATGGAAGGACCTTTCTCGCAGCACTGCCGCCATTACCTGCCCAACTTTATTCTTGCAAAGTGTAACATTACTTTTTTCACAATTAACATACGTGGTTACCATTTTGTATAGCTTCTCTACATCCATCTTTTATGTAACACCCCCTGGAGGGGTCTTTAAAGTATGGAAATTAAATGAAGAAAAAAAGAGTCTGATTACTTGTATAATTGAAAGGCCTTCCGTTAATCTGAGTGTGCGTTGCAGTGTAAATCACGTGCAGTTTTCTAACAGTTGCACTACTTCTATAATGCAATCTCGTGAATACAGTTATTAGGAAATGTATGTTGAAACCTAGAAAAGGAGATCTCGTGGAAATGTCTGTTGAAAGCTAGTTCGGAATTGAATGCCTTGACCTGCTTTGCTCATATTTTTCTTAGGGACCATGATCTGGACTATCTCTCACTGCGGCTATGGATTGGATTATGGACAGCAGCCATTTTAGTTGTCCTCGTGGCCTTTGATGCGAGTGCACTCGTGTGCTACATTACACGATTCACAGAAGAAAACTTTGCAACCCTCATTTCGCTCATCTTTATCTACAAAGCCATCGAAAACGTAAGTGATGGTCGAATAAACCTGGCTTACATATTACTTGTGGGACATTTCACTGGGAGTCAAACCAAGCTTGCTAGTTCACCACAATAATTATAAAGTTAAGTACCATAGAATGAACACCTTCTGGCTCTGAAATAGCCTGCTGTTGTGTGGAGAATATATGTACCAAAAATATGGGCTGACAAAGCCGAACTAGCGCTCTTTAATTTTTGTAGCTGTAACAAAGGATGACTTCGCACAGATTTGTATGGTCTCACAAAGTGGTAATGCCTTTCTACAATACTAATACACATAGGAATGGCTATGCAGTAGAGTTATCTGGTTATAAATAATGTATGCTTTGACCTTATGCATCGTTGACGTCCTCCAGAAGGTGATGGGCATGGTCATTGCCCACATGCTTTAATAACATTTCTTTACGATCAATTGACTATTATAGATACCTTGGAATTCATATCTCCCCGAATTTTTTCTGGAATGTGCATTTTGAATGTGTCACTAATAGCACGATTCACATGTTCTATTACTTTACCTGCACCATTTTTGGTGCAGATAATGCTATCCAAAGAGTGTTTAAAGAATGCTCAAGAAAGCCCGCTCTTTCAGCTTTCACTGTGACTGTGCTGCGCATTCGGCGCAGGCCTGGCAGTTTTTTTTTAATACCATTGAGGCCATTGAGGTGTATAATATGCAAAACCTCGGTGCTCTTTATTAATTAGAGTACACATGCACCATATGTGATTCAAACTGGGCCCCCCTTGTTATAATTCTGGAAGTCCTACAGCTTTGGCGACACACTTTATGCTATGGAATTTTGCATGCCATTGAAGAAAAATCCAAGTTACCGTGACATATTCCCTTACTGTGAAGCCTCTCACGTTAATATTTTAAATAAAATCTATCATTAACCCTTTGTAGGTTAGCGTATATTTTTAAGACAATGTTATAAAAACAGGCTGTTGTATATGCACATGAACTATGAAGAAATAGTATAAAACAAATTTCATCATGGCACTCTTGTGGGATCATATCGCTTAGCGTGTGGGATGAAACGGCGGCAACAAGTGGCGAAAAGGAGCACTTCCGATGTTGTGCGGGAGAACATTGTGCGCACCTCAGTTCCTGTAACGGAAGAGCACCAGCACATTTGCTTTGCCAACCTTTGCAGGGCTGTGGTCTGTTTTTGTAAAGGCTGCTTCACTACATGCATCAATTGTTCTTTGTCCATTTTGTTGTCTTTTCTTGCACTGTTGCAATGGTAATGATTGAGTACCAATGCATTGTCCCTGCCCATTCTTCAAGAGAGGTTTATGATAACAAGAAAATCATTTGCATACACCATTATCTTTCAATTAGGCTTAGCGAGGAGCATAGCAATTTCACAGAGGACTGTGTTCGGATGCAGTCATGTTACTGTACAAATCTACATAAAGACATGATGACTGGGAGCTGAGACTATCTCTCCAGAAAACCACAAGAAGAGAAGACCATCTGGCATTATGAATGACAAGTTTTGTTTGTCTGAACGGGACAAACATTCAGAAGCTTCGGGAAAATAATGGAATGAATTTCAATGACATTGTAGCGGTACTTCCGCCTTTCGAAACCATGATAATTTTCTGCAGGCTTGCAGAAGCTTAGGTGAGAGAGCAGCCACTTAGCGTGGTGCCGAATTGTTACAGCTGGCATGAGAGAAAAAGTTTTTCTGCTGAAGAAAAAGTGGGACGTACATGTATCTCACTGTCACACAAAGGGTTAATGTACTTCATTGAAAGAAACCCTATTTTGATACCCCTTTTTATGTATCAGCTAGAAATGATCACTATTGCGAGGTTGGCTTGCCGTCTCATTGCACATACTGTAGGCTCTCACTATACGGAAATCACTTAAACAGAACTGCTGCTTAAATAGAACAAGTTCTTCTGACAAGATTGGTTTCGTACTTGTATCCTCCACCTTTGTTCAGCTCTCTGGGAATGGAAATCCTATTAAGATATATCTTCCTGGTCCTTTCGGTTTCCACCGTGGCCTTTTATGCGAGGGAGTCTGGTGTACTTGTGTAATGAATCTTGTGTTCCTAAAAGGAGCACCACATAGAACTACCTTTTTGACACTACTGCTGCCACAATTGACACCCACAAATTCAAGATCCCCTGCGTAATGCCCTGTAAATTTTTCTGTATTGGTATTGGTAGCTGGACGTTTTTTTACTCTTTCAACAGCTGCTCCTTCTCCTGTGGGAGCTGTATTCTTAATAATCAATGAGTTAATTAATAAATTAGTACTCCTTTTCCTGTGGGAGCTGTATTCTTAATAATCAATGAGTTAATTAATAACTTAGTAAATAACACATGCACTCACACCATTGTTTGGTTGCCCTGCATGCAGGTCTTGAAGATCGGCCACAAATACCCAATGAACCTTGATATTGATGTGCGTGTAGACTGCTACTGTGAACCACCAAATGGAACAGACCTGCTAAACTCAACCACCAACTGGACCATACTGAGCAAGCACGCCTGCAAAGAGTATGGAGGCACTCTGCACGGTCTGGGCTGTCAGTACTACGCGGACGTATTTCTGTTCTCAGTGCTACTGTTCATCTCTACATTCACACTGGCTGTCTTCCTCAAGGACTTCAAGACTACCAGCTACTTTCCTACCTCTGTGAGACCCTGCTGCCTTTCTTTCTTTTTTTTTTGCGCACTCGGCGGTGCGATTGTTGGCATGTCACCTTCCTGTGGTACTTACATTAGTACTTACTTAGACTTCTCTCTATTCCTCTGAAGATTCAATTGCTTCTGTGATCAGTTGCATTCACAGAGCCAAGAGAAATTTTCTGGCTGCTTCTCCATTGACAGGCTGCTGGCTGGTGGTGATGAGTGTATCTTCTTGCTGTGAAGCATCTAGTGGGCGTAGTAAGCAGCGCAAAAGTTCTCGCTTGACATTTTAGAGCAACTGAGACTCTTACTGCAAGAATTTCGTACAGTGCATATAGTGATGCCACAAGAGAGTTAGCAAAAATATATAGCACTTGACTTTGACATTACATGCAAGCTAATGATGAAAGACAAACAGTCTCTAATTTTCTGTGGCCTCTTATGGCTTTCTATTTTTTTCCGACAATGCCCTCTCTCTCTGTCCTTTACTCCTAAGCTTCATCTTGTTATGCTAGCAGATATCCACGCATCACTCACCACAGCTAGGCTAAAATGTTGGTCTGGACAGCTGGAATTCTCTTTTCTTTCTCTTTCAGTCTTTTGTGTGGAGTAATACGTGGTGAATCTATTGCATCATTACTAACTTTAACTTTGCCTCATAGCTGCAACCTGTCATAATGTGAGCAAGGGCCTGATTATGACATCATACACTATCACTTTTTTCGTGCTCCAGAAAATAAAGTAATCTTAGTGTTCTGTATTCCACGCTGTGTGATGTGATCGACAAGAAGTATTATTTTGTTCCATACCAGTCACCTTGCAGTTGGTAGTATGTAGCTTCCTGTGATGCCATTTTCAGGCCTCTGCTGGCTACCCAAGCAGAATGTTTCACTTGCCATTTATCCAAGTAGACAACTCATTAGCGCTGGTACTGCTGCTCCATCTGGCTTCACATAAGTGGTATGTTGTGTGCCTTATGTTGCAGATACGAGCTCTGGTGAGCGATTTTGCTGTGGTCATTTCCATCATGCTCATGACTGTAACCGACATGCTTCTTGGCTTGGACACTCCGAAACTGGAGGTGCCTCAAAAGTTCGAGGTGAGTCACTGCATGTGCAGTGAAACTGCTGTAACGTGCTACATTTTACTAAGGGTCTGAGTTGACTGTTGAGGATGTCTTACAAAGATAATGGGGGAACAAACTAACCGCTGTTTCAGTGTATAAATGTGTTTGTTCAGAGAACTTATTCAGACGCAGCTTTAAACCAAAGGTTCTGTCCCTCAGAGTTAAAGTAGCCTGAAGATGTATTGCCAGGTTATTAAATGTCCAGCCATTACGCTTGGGATGTTGTAAGGGAGCTGCACTTAAACGACCTAATGCCACGAAATACACTAAATGAAGTAGCCTTTTCTCACAATTTATGTCTGTACCAGAGGCGAACAGCCAAGTATAGATTCCAGTATTTCTAGCGATCTGCACAACTTGCTTATTGCAGAGCACATATGTCAAATATGATCTGCACGTCACTCTGCAAGACCATCAGCTGTACTAGTAGTCTGCATGGCTACACTGCAGAATCCTTGCTGCATCGGAAAGTATGGCACCGTCTCAAATATGGCTTAAAGAGACATTAACGAGAAACAATGACTTGATTTAGATTGACAAGCTGCACTGTGAGAATATTCTTTGAAACATTTCGGCACGCACACACGAGACGAAAAAAACGTAAGGCGAGAGACAAATGGGCACACACTCACAACTCTGTTTATTGAAGGAAGTAGTAATACCTTGTTAACTCGAAGTCGTAAAAAACAAGAAAAAATTTAAGATAAACGTTTTTTCGAGATAAGCAAAGTTGTGCTAATTGCTGAGAAAAATGAGCGCTTTTCAGAAAAATTACTGCTGCTTACGGGCTCTTCAGCAGCAGTTTCTAATATTTCTTGTTGTGCAGGTGTAAAAGAGAAAAAAATAACATACAAGAGACTTTAACTTGCTGGGCTTTGCCGCGCTGCCATTTTATTTAGCAAAAAAAAAAAAACTGCCTAATGCTCATGTTCAAAAACGTTCTCCAGCTTCTCAACGAGTCGCAACTCATGTTCAGCTTCTCGACGAATCGCCTAATGCTCATGTTCAAAAGTGTTCTCGAGCTTCTCGCGGTAATCGCAACTGTCGATCTTTTCCGCCACTGCACTCAACCTTATTTCGAAGCCAAATTATGAATCCCGCTTCAACGTCTGGGAACTTCAACCCTCGAACCCACTTCCGCTGGCTGGAGAAGCTCTGCTGAAATCTGTCCAGCACCTTCTGCTTATTTTTCAGCGCTGTCGATTGTGTAGACAAGGGGATGCCGAATTCATGCGCGACGCACGACTCTGCTAGGCTTCCTTTCTCCAGTTCCTTAATTAGGGCAACCTTTTTTTCTAGTGTTAGCGACCTGCACTGCTTTGACGCCATGCTTGCCGCAATCACCCTAAGTTGCCACTCTTCACAGTCAGTGCAAAATTCGTACCGCTCAGTTTGCACAGATGAAAGGAAATCACACCCCAGAGAAAATCATGAGCACTGCACTCACAGTCAGCAAAAATTATGTACCGCGTGGTTTGCACAGATGAATGGAAATCGCACCTTGTGGGAAATGCACCTTGGGGGGCAATAATGTGCACTGCACAAAGTGAACGAGACAAACTACACCAGGCATGGGAAGGGGGCCTCTCTGCTCAGCACATGAGTCACGTGACGTGCCACAGGGTTTCTTGACAAAGTTCATACGTTGCTGGGCTGAGACTTTGTGCACTTTGTGTTCGCGGAAAGCATCGATGAGGTGGCAGGCACAGATAAATAAGAAAAAAACATAGACGGACCTTAGGCGTGGCAGCATTGCGCTAATCTTGTGAAATGGTCTGGTGGCTGAATTTTCGTTCCACTCCCAGCCAAGATTTCGTGTTATTCGCAATCCAACCCAAAAATACTTCGAGATAAAGGGAAGAAAATATACATAGGGCATATAGGAAAATTTTCGGTGCCTTGGAAAATTTTGTCTTAGCAGAATTTTTTAGATATGTAAGTTTGAGTTAACGAGGTATTACTGTACAAGAAATATATATCCTAGCGTAGCTCAAGAGCGAGCTCCGACTCCCAGTCCCCACACTGGCGGAGCCACCGGGCTGGCCACCGTAAGGGGTGCCCAGTCCTTTTCAGGACCTTTAATAAAGTTAATTCTCTCTCTCTCTCTCTCAAGAGCGCATGTGCCTAAGAAAAGGAAACAAGCAAGAAAAGAAAACGCACCATGACTGTAGCCTTTTACATAAATAGTATCTACAACGTGCTGCAGAATGTAAAAGTGAAGTATGGCTAAAGAAAAAATGGCAGCATATTCACAGAGTGAATGATGGAGAGTGGGGCGAAGCATCCGTCCATCCATTTGTTCTTGCTTCCGTCCGTCCATGCGTGCGCCTGTGTGGCTACCCGTGCGTCCATCTGCCTGTCCGTGCGTGTGTCTGCATCCACACGTCTATCTGTGTGTCTGTTCCTGTGTTTGTCCATGCGTACGTTCCTACGTTTGTCCATGCATCCGCTCCTGCGTTCGTCCATGTATCCATCCGTCCGTGCAGCCATGCGTGCGTCCGTTCATGCATCTGTCTGTGTGTGGGTTCAACCACCTATTCAACACTCTAAATACCACCATCTTGCATCTTTTCATTATATATTTCTCATATAGAAGCACCACCATTTAGTGAACATTCCAAGGACTAAATGAGAGGTGGCACACGCACACTTTCTTACGGCTTGCGCTTCGTGTCTACTTCCCACCTTTAACCACTTCGAGTTCATGGTATATACTAGTTCACTGTATTCATGGCAGTGCGGCCCAACGCTCGCTAAACCTTTCTGAAACCAATGAGGTTACGTCCAGTGAGTATAACGTAGCAACCCTTTATTGTCAGATAGCGCTCAATGTACATGCCAATAGCTGCTAAGGGGGAATGAGAGACAGGAGAATTCGGCTTTCAGTTAACGCGCACGCTGCAAATTTTTTATTGTTCAACAACACGCAGAAGAAATCTCCCACCGGCACCACCTTGTAGGGCAAAATGTAAGACTGGTTACACACTATGACTACGACTACGAGGGACGAACGGGTGCGGCTATAAGAGCTTCGCCCCTAAAAGGTCAACTCCTTGTCAGTCAGAACAACCCCGAGTTAGACACAACTCAAGTCACTATTTCTCGAGTTAGACAAGCTAACTCGGGAAATAGTAGAAGTATTTCATGTGAGAAGGCTTGCTGATGCCGAATGCGTAAGCAGCACATCGATTGCTCTGACTGACAAGCCGTTCTGACTGGCTGATTCACCGTTTATGAGCCATACTTGACTTTCACATTTTGCTGCACGTTATATATACCCCTTAGGTAAAGTGCTTTCATTTGTTTTCCTTTTGTATTCTTTTCTTGCTTTCTTTTTACGCACATGCACTTATTGAGCTACCCTGGGATATATATTTCGGGTAATTCATTCAATAAACCAAGTTGTGAGTTCGCGCTCGTTTGTCTCTCACCTTTTGTTTTTTTGTCTGTTGTGTACACGCCAAAATGTTTCCAAGAATGTCCTCAAACCAACTCAGATGGCTTTCCATATTATTGCATTCTCAGAATTCTAATGCCACGTTCTTCACTACCTTAAGTTAATTATTAGCGTAGAAAATGAAGATTGATGTATCATCTTTAAATTTCATGCCAAAATTTCCATGTGTGACATCGAAAATTTGAAAATGCTCTTTTCATATTTTGATGACATTGGCTCGATGAAATTTTCTGAAACTTGGTATTCTAGGTCTATGGCACCCAGAGATGGCAATGCACTTCATTTTTGTTGATTAGAGGCTGTGTAGAACCCAATAGACACCTTCAATATCTTCCACATCATGGTGTTACGTGTGGAAATCTCAAGGTGGTGTCTTCACTTGCATTTTCTTTTTGCGCCTGCATTTTCTTTTCGCGTCTTTTCTCACTTACCAGGCATTGTGCTGCAGTAAGTGTAGTGCTTTTGAGATTGGGAAATTGCACTTTACTAATACACGAAAAATCGTTTAGCTTTTAGTGTTCCTTAAGGGTTTTTTATTGCAGTTCGTGGTGAGGCATACACGTTGGTGCATATGCTCCACTACACAGTGACCAAAATCCAGAACAGTACAATTGCAAAGTTGCAAGTATAGAAATACAGTAGCACAATTATCTGTATCGCCCGTTACGACTGGCACAACTTGGAAAATGATTTATGCTCGTAGCCAACCTGGGAAGGCCGTGGCTGGCTGATTCCAATGCTGGGTCGGAACCCCTGGTGGACAACCTTGGCTGCCGCGGCCCCTGCAATGCTGGCCACCATCCTCATCTTTATGGACCAGCAGATCACTGCTGTCATCATCAACCGCAAAGAAAACAAGTTGAAGGTCTGTCCGACTACTTCACCAGCACATTCATTTAAAGTCTGTATACTTTGTTTTAAAGCCAAAAAAAAAAAAAGGAGAAAAGAAAAAAATTTCATCCTGATTTACAAATTACCCCTGCCTCCGAGAGCTAAGTCCAGCCCGCTTATAATGAACCTGAGTGTGACACGGCATCCGTTCGCCATATCCCAAAGTTTGTACTAAATGAAACACTGCTTTTAAAACAGTTCCAAGTGAAAACACAGTTTTTTTTCCTACAAAAAATGTCCGAAATGCACGTTTCAAAGAGCGGAAGCGCTTAGGTTGGTCTCAAGCCTAATTAAAGTGACAGTGCACTCTTCACTAAGGCCCTTAGCATACATAAGCTGTCTGACGCCATTAGTGCAGCCAATCACTGCGAGAACGCTTGTGAGCACTGGCTCCAAAGTTTCGTCGCCGTCATCCGGTTCCTCCAAATTGCTCTTGCTGTGCACTCCATTCAAATGCCGTCACCTGTTCTGCAGTGTCCTCATCATCATCGTCCGTAATGAAATCATCCCAGCAGATGACCCACCCTCTCATGGTGTTGGCGACGCAATGCCACAAATCGCAGCCTGAGTGGTTCCGGTTCAGAAGCGTCAGGCTCGGCATCGGGTCTGACGTTGACGAAATCAGCTATGCAAAAACAGTTGCGCACACATGTAGCCATCACCTCCACGCACAAAGCCTCCACAATCTCTACAGCTGAATACAGGGATGCCCGAAGTGGTAAGTTGGTTGCCAGACAGTCAACAGCTATGAGCAAGCGCTCCACAACCAGGCACATATAATGTCTTGAATGCGTCAATTATGCCTAAGCCAAGCAGTCGCACTTTTGACGTTATGTTGAGCAGCAGGAAAAGGTGCAGAAGGCCTCCTGTTCGCCATCCTGACCACACATGCACACCAACAAGGAGCAAGACGTGCACGCAGCGACATACAAGCCAGGACGCGGAGAACTGCTGTCGGCCCGTTAGGCCCATTTCTAACCCCCAAAAATACTTATTATTAGAGCCAGTATGGCTGGCAATAATTAGAGCTAGTATGGCTGGCGTTGTGGAGCACGGTGGAGCATAGTGGAGTAACATTAAGTGAAGGACAGCAGAAGACTACCTGAGGTGGCACTGGAAAGATTACTTTAAAATTACTTGCAAGAGACAGGCGGAATTGCAAAAGAGTGAAAAAAGGGGAGCGTTCGGCGTGAAGGCGGCCTTGAAAACTAATACATGCGTGAAGAAAGAATGCCGTGTAGCTTGCTTGAAAGGTCCACAAAACGCACCGCTCACTCGTAGGAACACTTGGGAAAGGGACCTGCGCGAGCAGAGGTAAAAAAATCGCATTGTGGCACCAGCTAGCTTCAATATTTGTGATTAGTACCGTGTAACGGCCGTTTTTACGCTTCCGCACGCGTGCGGAGGGCGTGTTTAACGGAGTGCGAAGTGAGCAAGAACAGGTCCCTAAACATGGAACGAAACGTGAATTATCAAAGTAGGTGGGGTAGCACAAGTGCATGCATTGGAACGAAACGGCACCGATCCAGACAAGACGCAGACGATCGGGTACCGCCGGCGGTTGAAGATGTTGGCAGATGGTCTGATCACTCAGGCCGGTGACGCCAACGACAATGTAATAAAGACCAGCCATCAAAAACTGATGGACGACTAGTCAACCGACAGGTCTTCAAAAGAAAACACGGGCCTTGTCTGGGGACGTGGGATGCTCGTAGTACTGTAGGGGACAAAGAACAGAGGGGTGTTTAACAAAAAATGGTCGGGAAGAGCGACAATTAGAGGACTGTGGAAGCAGTGTCGACATTTAACAATAATAGTTGATGGGCACCCCGCCGATGGCTTATCAGTGGTCGAAAGTGGTGTCCCGGGAAGTCGCCTGAGCACTGACCCCATTCGCTGTAGCCGATTAGCGCACTCGGAGACGTTCGTTGTGAGTGCGATTTCCACGGTCAGGTGGGTATCGTTCATTTTAAGCAATAGTTCGTTTTAAGTGGGGCCGTTATATGTGGGCTCGACTGTAGTGTCTCACTGCTGGTGCAATTGAACCTTTTCTAAGCAGGACAAAGAACTAGCTATAAAGTGTTATGAGGTGCATTTAGAGCAAAAAACTATTTAAACAAATGTTTGTGCATCCACTGTAGTCTGTGCACTGCCATGTAACCTCATTCCAGTGCAGTAATGCAATGCATTCTTAGAGCAACAAGTACCGAGAGCCGCTCTTGTATCAACTAGATTTCATCTACAGCATTGGAAGTAATGCCCTGCCTCTGAATTGCTTTTATCCTATGCTGTCCCCAACAGAAAGGTTGCGGCTACCATCTCGACCTTCTGGTGTTGAGTGTCCTGATTGCCATCTGCTCTGTCCTTGGTCTGCCCTGGTTTGTTGCGGCCACTGTGCTAGCCATGACTCACGTGAACTCTCTTCGAATGGAATCAGAATCGTCAGCACCAGGAGAGAAGCCGCAGTTCTTGGTGTAAGGTGAGGTTAACGTCACATCAAGAAATTGTGTCACCATATTATTTTTTTGCATTGCTCCTAATTAAGCACTTTTTAATATAAATTAATAGTGATGATGACAATAACTAACTTTAGCAAGAGTTTATTTCTCAATCCATCCTGTGGCTCTTTCTTTTCAACGTTTCCTTTCATTATTTTACAGTATTATAACTTGCTCTAGCTAGATATTCATTAATGAGTCATAATAGGCGGCAAAATTGGTATGGCAGAAGAAAAGATTTGAACAAAGTGAAGACACTAACAGATTACAGGGGTGCCATGGCATTCATATTTATCAGTTCTGGTAGGAGATCTAAAATTAAATATCCTGCCAGAACTTGCACAATTTCATCTATCTAGTGTGTAAGATTACTTTGTTTTTTCTTTACTTGTTGTGAACGATAGGGAATCTTAAATTGTTATTTGTATTTTCAGAGAACAAAGGCTGACCCAGGTGTTTATATTCCTTCTGGTGGGCCTCTCAGTATTCTTCACTCCTGTTCTCAAGGTATGGCCTTCAAAGTACAACCATTCACAGTTATGTGTTTGACCAGTTAAGCACACTTTTATTGACTAAAGCACCGTAAAATCTCATTTATTTGACACCTGATAATCTGGACAATTGGACTATTTGGACAGTTTAACTAGCCCCGCAAGTATATTTACTGTTCAATGGCATTAAATTCATTAATTCGGACATACTTGGCCATAGTACGGTTTACTTGGATGACTCTCCGAGTGCACCAAGTGCAGATCGCCGCAAATGTGGTTCAAAAAGGAGTGGAAATGGGATTCGCGAACAACTGGACTAAGCTGGCGCAGTCTGCATCACCACTGTCATCAGCAAGAACCATATGCTAAAACTGAGAGGTCTTTAGCCGTGGTCTCATTTTGAACTAAAGTCGAACGTTGCAAGAACTGCGGCTTTTACGTCACTCCTATGCAGAATAGGATTTACTTATTGATCAAGAGAATGAAAGCATATTAATGTAATAAACATTTGTTTATTGCTTTCTCGATTCTTCCGATAATTGGAAATTCAATTATATCTTACATTTATTCTCGTCCTGTGAGATCTGCGTTATGGAGCTTTTACTGTATAATGCAAGACTAGCAAAAAAAAGTCTAGCCATCTTTTTATGCTTGTAGGTAGCCTTGAGTTGGCACAAGCAGCTGAAGCAGCTGAGAATGCTATCAGGCTGTGCAACTCTATAATACATTAATCTAACCCAAATGTTTTGTGTGCCTGGTTGCTGCAAAAGTGCTGTGTTAATTTTAGTGAAGTTTCTTTTTTAATGCATCAAATAGCTTTTTTCAAAGGGAGTTCAGTTTGAAAGCACTGGTATATTGTCCGAGCTACAACCAGCACTCAGTTTTAGGGCTGTGTGGTGAATCAAAATGGCCTATTACTGAGCGTACACAGTAAGAAACATCTTTATCATGTTATTGAATTGTCTTATGGGCTTCACGTGTGAACAGAAAGCTTTTGCCATCTCTATTTTTTTGGGAGATACTCACTATGCGACAGCTGTCAACCAATAATTCATCCAGTGAAAGGTTCTAGCATGAGAGCTTGATTGTTTCAGTTCTATATGTGAGCAACCAGCATTACGTAGTAGCTGAAGCAGAATCCTAATGTGTGGTTCATGTTTTTGCAGCGTATTCCTATGGCTGTATTATACGGTGTCTTCCTCTACATGGGAGTGTCATCACTCAAAGGCTCACAGGTACCTTGTTTTGCAGATTGCCTTATCTTTATTGCATGCAAGTGGGCCACATATGAAGACATTATTTAAATGAAAATTAAACCAGCTCAACAGAAATTCTCTTTCTTCCTCATTAACTGTACAATTGAAAGAAGGAATGATAATAAGGGCAATGAATAACTAGCCAGTTTTCTGCTTGCTATGGTTCACCTTAAATGAGTTGCAATTGAGTGAGTGATAAGATGTTCTTATTGAAAACATTATAAAAAAACGAAATGAAATGTAGGAAATAAATAAAACTAAGTTTATCAATGATTCAGTGTTTTTGACTATAATTGAATTTATAAAGACAGTTACCCCTTGTAAAACCAAAGCACCTTTTTTTTTGTGGGGTGTATCACATTTATCAAACAACAGTAATCGGTGTATTATTAAAGTGCACTTTTTTTCATTGGTTCTATGCAACACACTATTGACCTTACAGATCAAGGCTGTGCACACCTAAGCATCTCTAACAGGAATGTACCAGGCTTATAACACCTAAGCAAGGCTGTAGATAATGAATTGAAGCATAATGCTGTTGCTTGATGAAACTGCGTGGCAAAAAGGCAAAATTTGGGAGTTTGGGAGCTGCATCTAGCTGATTTTTACTCCTCGAGTTTAGGAGTGTGGGAAATGTATATTACTGGTATAGCACATGATCTTTGTTGGGCTTGCCACATATGCGAGTTTGTGTGTGCACCTGTTCTGTGCAGTTCTTCGACCGCATACTGATAATGTTCATGCCACAAAAGTACCAGCCCGACTACATGTTCCTGCGGCATGTACCCACTATGCGAGTGCACCTGTTCACGCTCATACAGCTCACTTGTCTCGTCTGCCTCTGGCTGATCAAGTCGTACAAGCCATCTTCCATCGCATTCCCTCTCATGGTGAGCACTGTGGAACCATAACACTATACTCTTCCGTCTACTGAGCTACTGCTGTGCTTCTCTGCCCGCCGTGGCAGCTTACCACATAAGGTTCACATAATGTTAGCACATTATCTGTCGCACCTTGCTAAGCCCTAAAGTACTGGGTCAATTCACGACCACAGTAGCAGCATTTCGATGGAGCAAAATTCAAAGAACACCTGTGTGTTTAGGTCAGGGGTTCTCAAACTTTCTGGCCGGCCATTCCAGAGTGCAGCGGAACCCTCAACCTTAATATTATTTTTTAGATGCAGTAGACTCGCAATAATTCAAACTCTGATAATTCATACTTCCAGGTAATTCAAACAAAATTCTAATATTTTAATTGGCCTTCTATACTTTGAATATACTTAAAAGCCCCTTAACTCGAATTCCATCGTTCGGTTAATTCATACCTCTTGTGGTTTCATACCAGATAATATCTGTTGCTTTCCCACTAGTGTTTAAACATTTACGTGCTTATGTAATTCTAACAATCTAAAAACGAAAATAAGTGTTTCAGGCCTTCAAGGAAAAGGCTTTGCTAGTAAACAAATGTTTGAAATGAAGCACATGCATGGTAAACCGTGATGCTTCTAAAGCATTGTAGAAAGCTTTGTGCTGAAGGCACATATAGGAAAGAAGCAGTCGGCAATTCACAATTTTGTTAACAGGTCTGATCTGAACTTGTGGACCTTACACCTTTGCTTTGTGTTCACTGCGTGCAGTTAAGGTTTAAACATGCCTAAAAATTTTTAAATGCAATAAAATCAATGGCTAATCATAATATGTGGTGTCACCTTACCCGGAGTCAGTATATCTGAGAACTTCTGATAATTCAAACTTCTTTATAATTCAAATAAATTCAGAGGTCCCTTCGAGTTTGAATTAAAGAGAATTGACTTAATAAATTAATTGATGGGGGTAAAACAGTAGCAGGCTGCACTCATTCTGGCCGCTCACGGAACACGAAGATGTCATTCAGGGAACCTCAGTGTTCGGTGTAACCCTGTTTGAAAACCCATGGTTTAAATTAGGGTGCACCACTCTGGTGTGCCTCGTAAGTATGTTGTGGTATTGGCACATAAAATCCCAGCAATAATTACTGCTGTGCTGCTCATACTTTGTTTTGATGCGTAAAGCCTTGCCTAACATCCCAACCACTCACCTAAACAGGAAGGGGGGAGGGTTCTGTATGAATTGTCCAAGTGATCATTATAATATGTAAGGACATAGAAATTTTTTTGAAATAAACCTAACATAATGTTTTATGCATAGTGAAACTGTAGGAGCCATTTCTTGCCTTCTGTGTTGGATCGCCACAGCTGATTAACAATGTGGGTGCAAAACAGTGCTGCAACACGGAGTATTCTTTTTTGGTAGAGTGGGGTAGACGATAGTTTTCTATCATTTTCTGGTTTCTGAACTTTTGATCTGTAATACTTCCTTGTCGATTCAGTCAGTCCTTCTCTCATGTCACATCCTTGACAGATAGCCTCAGTTTTCTTTTTAAACCCTGTAGTCTCTGCAACATGTCCTTTGATTTTGTTCTGTGAAAACATGTATAGTTGAAGTGATTAACGTGCGACTTCCTACGTGACACATCACTTCCCTGCCTTGCAGCTGGTTGTCATGATTGGTGTGCGGAAATTGCTGGACTTCATTTTCACGCAACGGGAACTGAAGGTTCTTGACGACATTATGCCTGAGCACACCAAGAAGAAGCAAGAGGAAGACAAGATGAAGGAAGCAGAGCGGGAAGAATTTGAATTGAAGGTTTGATGCCCTGTGGATTATATTTTTGTCTGTATTTACCTGTGACACTGCCATGACTGATCAGGGAGACTGTCAGCATTGTCAGTATTTATGTCTTCTGGTCGCATGGTTCAGGACAGGAAGTGTAAATTTAGGGGCTTATTTTTCTTTGTTAGCACAATATGAATGAGAACTGACAGGCGATGATGCCAAGAAAAGTGTAGGAGATGTTATTAGTAGCAATGGTAATATAAATGCGAAGAAAGTAATGTGGAAGAAAGGATAACTTGCCACCCACGGAGGCCGAACCTGTGACCTTCGAAAGTTTCGGGTTCGGTCAAGATCGCCGGTTCTGTCCCTGCCGGCTGCAAGTTATCTTGAAAGCCTCTGTTTTTTTAAATTTGCACTACAATTACTACTATAACGTCCCCTATGCTTACTTTGCATTATTGTCTGTTAGCCCTCATTAAATTCAGCACAGTTACTTTCAGTCTAGTAACATCAACTTTATTTGACATCAATAGTTACATATGTTTAGGGCGCAGGCTAAAGGCCTGCGCCCCAAACATGTTGATGGTAGACAACTGCCTAGAATGCAGTAGTTCTTTTCCAAATTTCACTCTTTAAACTGTACTATTCAAACCTCATTGTAACAAAGTTTCATCTTACACTGAAAATCAGTTTGTTGTATATGAAAATTTGTTAGAAAGGTACATTCTTACCAGTGCATCTATTGCAAAACTATTTTTCATTTACTTCATTATATCTGGGTTCGTTATATCAAGGTTTGAGTAGTACGTGCTCACTTATGCATTTCTAAGCACTTTGTTCAGACTTTGCTCAACTTGCATGACGTCAGTAGTACTTGCTAGTTGCTTGTTATGTGTTCATTATTTAATCAATGACCCTGGAGATCATGCACTTTAAACTTCGAAATGTATTGATTTGCTTGGAGCTGTCACTATAATAAACGAAACAGTATTTGAGAGCGAAGTAACTTCATTGGCGGAACCAAGCTACGTTGTATCAATTTCTCTCTTTTTGTTTTTGGTGAGGCTGACATATAGTTATTACAACATTGCCATACAAAACCTTACACTGTCTTGAACGATTGCTTTTAAGCTCTTAGACTCTAATGCCTTGTGACGAAATAGAATATATTCTAAAGTAGATTTTTACTAGAAGCTAGTTAGAGTAGGGTAAACAGATACAAAAATAGATTGCTTAAATACACTGTGTGGGTAATGAAAGCTTTTTAAATTTTTGTTATAAAACAATCGAGACCTGCAATGATTGTTGCTATGTAGCTTTAAAATTCGTCTTTAAAAGTTTATCATCAAGTGAAGAGTTGCATGCAATCAATGGCACGACATTGCATGGACTCTTGTTGAATGACTTTCATATTTGTGCATGCTGTTGTGTAGGGGAAGAAGCATAAAACTCACAAATAGAGTAGTGCCTGATGCTCGAAGCCAGCCTAACCTTTGTAGACAGCCATCATTATGCATAATGAACGTAATTCGAGGTAGTCTAGTATACGTTTCTCATCCAGCCAACCTAGTGATGTGCTGGAGATTTATTTCTTTTTGATCTTGCTATTGAGGTTTTCTGTGTTGCCTTAACTGAAGTTAAATTTATGGCTGTTTAAATATTGCATATGCCACAGCATGCTGCATGTGTTGGCCATCTCTGTCCAATTAACCTGCTAGTACTAACCGTATTGAAGTGAAAAATATCTTATTGTTAAATGCTTTGTTGATTGAACTGCTTCCTTACCTCATTTGATTGTTGCTTGTCTGTTCTGCAAATAACCCGTGCCTAGCTCCATTTCCTATTGCCGTAATAGAAGATTCATTTATTAGCCCATTGCCAACCACTTGCTTGTAGCAATTAGCCTAGTCTATTCAAATATATTGTTGTTCCGTGCTGCATTTTAAGAATGAGCATGTCTTTGTTTCATACCAAAGCCTGCAAATCTGAGTTTGATGCAGGAGGAAACTGGGGATAAGGTGAGCATGCTGCCTCTCTTGGAAACAAACTTTCCTTCTCACTCGTCACCTCTCATTCTTTTGCACATTTTGTTGATTCTGTGGACACGTGCCACAGCATGCTTCTTTCGCTACTGATTTCATAAGCATTAATTTGCTGAAAATGTCCTACTAGCTTCTGCTGGTGAGCATGCATAACATATTTCAACTACTTGTTAGACAGTGCTTTGTTGCACTCTATGAATTTATTCTGTAGCTTTACTAAACCAAAATCAGCAATCCATGGTTGTTACTGGGTGCCATTCCATATAAATAATTGGCAGTAACTGAGTCATGTCAATTGGGTGGTATTGTGAAGTAAGCGTTCTTGGGATGATCTGCTATAACACTTCTAAATCTTTTCAGCATTTTTTTGGGGGGGGGGGGGGGGGTGTATTATGTTTAAAAATGAATACAAAGGGATTCTTACTCACTGCAGAAGAGTTCAAACTAAATAAATAAAGCAGGCAATGAAATTTGCAGAAGGCCACGTTCATCAACAAATAATGGACAACTACTTGATCGCAGTGCATGAATTTTCGCACATTCGGCACACTGTGTCATTGTGCTACACATATTCGCACTCATGGTTAGCTGTACATAGTAAGGTTTTATGATGAAGATATTCATAACGTCTCTCAAAGCAGTTGTCTGCATTTTGCAGCATGTAATGTAGTGAAGGTTGTGTACTAGGGTTGTCCCATCTTGATAATCAACTTTGTGTAGGTCTTTATATTCAAAAAAGTCTACTAGAACATGAAAGCTTGATCATATCTAAAAGAAGCAGTAAAGTTATGGCATATCAGCAAGTTTTAGCTAGTATTTTTTCATCAGCAGCTAGGCTCAATTGCTTCAAAACGTGTGGGAGCCAACGGCTCGGCTCGCTGTGACAGTACAACATCGCCTGTAATTTAGGTCCTGCTTTAGCTAGAGTATAGACGGCCTCCGACTAATTGTGTTGCTGCCTTTTTCTTTGCTTCTCCATGATACCTGAAAAAAAAAAAAAAAGTTGCCGTGACCCTATAAAATGTGATTGATTACCGAGAAAATGATGCTCTCCAGTTGACTCACTGGGCAGGCATTAAAGGGGCCCTCCAGCACTTTTTGAGCAAGGTCATAAAACGCTGCTGATCAGTTGTGGACGCTCCTGAGAACATGTGAATTAACCATTGCAGTGCATCAAGTGGCTGCGAGTGCACAATGAATTTTCAATCTCGGTTGGAAGTAGCGCACTCTTTTATCGACAAATAATGCCATAATTCAAAAGGACGACGTCATAAACAAAAAGACCACAGGCATTGGCTGATTTGAGCATCATGAGCTGTGTATTTAGCACAGCTGTTAAGAGATGCCACAATGTGGGTGTGATGGAATCACACTGAAGGCAAGCTACGCTGTGAAAGGAAAAAAGAAAAAGAAATGTGCTTGAGGTTCGCTGATGAACTCGCCTAGCTTCTTGTGGTCCCCTGTGTAGTCATCAGCACGCTTGCTGGTATAAAAGGAGAGAAGTGCTTAATTAAAGCGTGTCACAAAGCAGTGTGCCTTGACTCATACTTGGCAGATTCTGAACATTTCTGCTGCAGTCGATTTTAGAGGCAGTAAACACCTTTAATGAAGTCACTCAATGAATACTTGGGTAGAAAAAGTCACCGTTTCGGCACAAGAGCGAAGCATTGAATGCAATAGCAACCCATCGGACTGTAATACTAAGTAAGGCTAAAAGATTTAGGAACCATATAAAATGTAGTGAACAGAGTCAAATGTGTGTTGAGCCGCGCATTTCTCGCACGCCCAGCACCACATTCTTGCTGTGTCTGGGCACGTATGCGAGCCCACCTTGCTTCAGCTCTGTTTCCGCAGGTGCTAGTACGTAACGGAATAGCATCACAGAGGCTAAACTGCATACAGCATTTTCTCTGGCCTTCGTCCGGCGTTTCCTTCCTTGGCATCCGTCGACGTTGATGATACCAGTGATAGTAGCGAAAAGTGCAGTTGCAATGCACTTCACCAAACGTTCATTTCAGATTGTCCCAGACATTGCAGTGTGGGCATCGACGCCGGAAGCAGCTGGCTGGTGGGAGAAGCTTGCCTGCTTGCTTGTTCTTGGCTACTTCCACTTTTCGGTGGAACGAAGCTCTCATTTTTCATGATACATGCAAGCTCTGCTCAAGAATGTTACTTTCATAAGTTATATATATATATGTTAAGAATGTTATATTCATATATATATAGCTCGCCGTTAATGATATGGATGGCATGAGCGGCGCAACCTAGTTGGTTTACACAGTGCGCTAAGGAGCGAGGGGCCACGAGTTCGTATTCACAGTGGGTGCCTTCGAATTTTTTCTTCAGATTTATTTTTCTCTGTGCCTTTTTTGTATATATACATATACATATCTGGGACATGATGACAACGACAAAAATTAGCCAAGGTTGTCCATATAATTGCTATTGCAATAAAAGTGTTGCAGGGCCCTTTTAAGGAGAGTACAGTAGGCTTTACTCGCACTCTCAAGAAACTGCAGTGCAGTTGACACGTCTGCTACCTGGTTTGCGGTGCAGAATGCGCTGCTCCCGGAGGCCAGTTCAGGGAATGTGGCCATAGCTCTGGTGAATGGCAACCTCATCAAGGTTCCTATGGAGAAATACAAAGAGGCCGAGGAGCTGCCGCAAATCAACATCACCGAGCAGCTCTCGCAGACAGGCCTCTGGCAGGCCATCGATCAGCACAACCAGCACAAAGGTGGCAACCCTTCCTCGGGAGGAGGAGGGGCCAAGGCGGCTGACGACGGGTCCAGGTGGGGGCACTTATTCACCTGACACTACTGCAGTTAAACCTGTCTTTCCAATTTAATTGTGCCAGGGGCTCACAGAGGATTTTGACTGTGGAGGCCTTGAGAAATTCATAATTAGTCATGCCGAATGATATACTGTAGTTTGATAACAAATCACAACGCACCTGCTCTCTCTTAGCTTTCGTGAAAACCTCCGTGGCATACCTGATCCGAATGACACAACCACCTGTTTACATCTATAAGCTCTGTTTTTATTTTGTAATTGCTTTTGTTAAATATTTGTTGTTTGAGATTCATGCAGTTCATGTCGTAACAAAATGTTTAGTGCCTAAAATGAGTCTCGCAAAATCGAATGGCTTTTTGTGTATATAAGACGCATCAGTGAAAATAAAGAAAAAAAAAAAGGTGCACCAGAAAATATGGTATTTCAGCCAAGTGGTGCGTATTGAAAGAACCAAATCTCTTCCTTTATTCAGCATCATAAGTAGGCAGTGCTCACAATCACCAATAAAGTTATATATACCTATAATTGTTGAAAAGTAGAATAAACTAGAATACAAAATTCAAAAGAGAAGTGCACGCTTCTGCACATTGAGGGAAGTATTAATGGGCTGAAAAGGGGGGGGGGGGGGAATTTGTCAATAAGATTTTTTCGTAGCAAATATTTATTTACAAGTTGATTAAGTTTGACGGTTTCCTAGTTAGAAGACTTGCTGTATTTCTTGTAACTTATGCTCTCACTGAGCTGGATTCTCTTGTTGCAGGACACTTTCTTGAGTAATTAAAAATACGTGATGTTGCTTAAATTAGTGCTAGTTTTATACAAAAGCAAATTGTGCAATAATTGCCGCTAGTACTGTTACTTTTTTTGTGGTTTGTTGCATGTTATAACCTAACGTAATCTTTGCCGAATTTTTACTTTTCTGAGCACAAATTCCAAAATATGTCTGTAACTGTGGCACTTGGTTTTCGTATGGCTTTGTTTTACAAGTACCACGTACTGCATGTTTTCAAGACACCGTGTAGTGTCGTAGGACACATTTTTGTTCACGTAGTGGAAAGTAGTGGTCTAATGCTTGTGATGATCCGGATAGCATGTGCTGGGATGTTTTCTTATGTTTGTTGGCTTACAATGCCTGCTTCATTTAATCTGCCTAGGAGCGAAATTGGTTGGCATGATGGACGGGAGACCTTTGGATTCATTGCCTCTAATCTTGTATATTAGTTTTCACATCTGTTTGGGGATACTGCATTCGCTATTCTTTTTCTATTTAACGGTGGCTTTGGGTGTCTTTTGTTATCATGGCTTCTTAAGAAAAATAGAGCGAGCAGTTTGCATCAAGCTATGGTTTAGAATATTCTCACTTATGGTTAAACCTTGCTCTTTAAAAAATACCTTTTTCAGCACTTGCCATGTGTTGCACCACGAGAGAGGAACAGAGGCGAGAACAAAATCTAACCTTTTAATCCTAGTACCTCTGATCCAGCTGTAACGGCACAGTATTGACATCAGCAAGCATAGCTTTGATGTCAGGAAAATAGGAAGGAGTTGAATGTAAATGAAACGTGGGTATATATATGAAAGAATAGAGAAGAGGGGCAAACTGAGAATAAAATTTAAGCTGGAAGAACGGTATTTTCTCGTATATAAGCCACACCATACACTGAAAAAAATTTCTTAAAAAGCAGGAGTATAGGCTTCAAGCTGAGGTTATATGCTTTCTTTTTTTTTGTCTTCTTGTAGAGTTAAACCCAGGGATGTGGGTTACATGCAAGGGTTGGTTATATGCAGGAAAGTACTGTGTAATTTTTATACCGCGAGAAGTAAGGACAAATGCTTGAGAATATGCAGAGAATGAATTCCAGATGTTGAAGGGGGGGCACGTTCGATTTCCAGGTGCTAAGCTTCAATCATTACAGTAGCAGTTACACACATTTTGGGAGATTGCAGACTGATTGCATGGGAGGAGCTGCCGAAGTGCACCCTGAGTGTTCTAAGACATGTCGTCCATGGCATGTCGCTGATTGGCCTAGGTGATGTCCTTTGTTGTCCTGCTTTTCAGAGATTCCTTCTAAGCAGGAAATACAAGGAATCCCTAAAAGTGTCTTTCACATTGGATGCCTTGGGCAATAACCAGAGGCCCATATTCGCAGCCAAAGGCCATTATTAACGTAATGGCATTTGCAGCCGACGGAAATCACGGCTGAGCAATGCTCATCAGTGATATGCATACAGAGTAATTCAGGCAATACTCTGGCTCGATGTATTATCAACAAACATCATTTCAGCATAATAGTCCCACTTGAGTGCGACCATTGTCTTTGTGCATCTAAGAAAGCTTGGTGCTCAATTGTGCACGCATTTTTATGGAACGAAGGCATAAGCTGTGGTGAAAGACTTTTTCTGGAACAAATGCAACTTGCCGAGCCAATTATGCGGGTCGTCATTGGGTCTTGTGGCATTTAGGCTTGTGCTTTTATTTGTTTGTGCGTGTTTAATGTCTTATCTGTAGCATCATTCCTTCTCTCTCTTCTTTTTTTCTTTCTTTTGTCCTATCTTTCACCTCTCCCGTTCTTTGTCACTTTTTTTTAATACCCAACTTGCACTGCTTTCACCACTGCCCATTCAGTCTGTAGACAGGTACGTAGGTCTCCTAACCACTGCACTGGCATGTATGCATTGCTCAGCTGCCTTTGCCATGCTTACTAACAGTGGAAGCATATGCAGTGTACCATTGCTTCATGGCCTGCATGACCACAGTGTGTTCAGGAACATCTAAAGCATGGAAGAGTCTGGGTTGCGACGCTTCAGCGATGCTTTTGCTGCTTTCTTCTTTGCAAGCAGGAAAACTAACTACATTGTCCTGAAACTTTGTCGAAAGTTTGAGTGGTGTAATGCATCTTGTGTAAGTGTGAACAGGTTTTGCATGTGAAAAACTAAGCTATATTGATTTTTAGTACAGTGCATTGAGATCACAAATTGTATGGCTCCTTTCTGTATTCATAATGTTAAAGAAAAAACATAAGAAGCGCTTTGTTTGCATTTGGAGTGAAATGAAGTGCACCAGAAAAGAAAGCCATGACAACATGTATGAGAAGTATTGAATCAACCAAAATTTTATTGCTGAAAATGGCTGTTGGTTTTGACAAACATTAAAGCTTATTATTGGCTTTAATCACAGTTCAGTATATTGGATGCCAGAAGCGATTGGAGCCATTTCTAGCACTGCTAAATAGTAATGAGAGATAAAGAGAAAAGATTGCTCCTTGCTGCACAACATGAGAAAGAAAAGGCCATTCAGCTAAAAATACGAACTTGTTGAAAGACTCAATTTCTTCACTCTTATACTGTGTAGCTCCTTTTTCGTGTGCCTGTGTGTGTGTGTGCAACTGTAATGCCCACAAACAGTTATGCCTTAAGAAAAATTTTGAGAAAATGCTGACTGTTCTTACTGTTCTTGTTCAGTTTATTTTAAGAAAAGCATGAATGAAATTTATTTTGAGGCATAATGTAATCAGTACTAATTGAAAATAGTTAATTATGATCATGTAATATGTAATTCAGTGCACCTTCTTAATAACATGTCAAATCTGCAATAGCTGCTTAGCATGACACCGATAGTAGCTTTTATTAGCGTTATTGAGGTGTAATATTCAATTTTTCAAATATGATACAGTGGGCGTTACATCGGTATAGCAGCACACCGCAACTTGCACCTCTGTGCACATGCAGAAAAAAGAGCTTATATAATATCTGTTTAGTTTATGAATTGGTGCTGAGAAGCTGTCCCTGCATGCTTGTTAAATGAGTGCTGTTTTTAATATGACACACTTCTAAATATGTAATATTTATCGAAAGCCAACTCTCTTTTCAGAAACAGCAGTAGCATGTTTTAATTCATGCTGCTAGCTGTGACCGTCTTCTTTTCACTCTGTCGTGTGTACACACGGTACATTTTTTTTTATAAAACCTGCGTTATTCCCTGGCTATTCTTTGTGCCTAACACTAGCACAATGTACACCTTGTGTAAGCACATTGTACTTTCCTGTACTCAAACTCGTACTAACCTCTTCAGGTGCATCAAGTAGTTGCCGAATTTGCTTAGCTTCAGTCTACCATTTTTTAATGAGCTGCCTGAAATGTACATTTTGAAATTCTCTTTAAAGAACGGAATTACAACAACACCTATCACCACAATAGCTGTGACATGTTTCTGTTAAATTTTCATTAAAGGAAGGGACTTGGGTACTGCATGTATCGATGTAGTCTAACAACAGAAAGTTCACATGTACTTTTAGTAAATTACTCAGATTTAAATAACAAAGTTAATAATGTTAAAAGGTTAACTCACTAGCATAAACAAATATTATCAGCCATCCTAGTTTTTAATAATGCATAGAGTAATTTGCAGAGCCTAGGATAACAAAACGTGCCATCTGATTTTTAACTCGGCAGTGGCTCACCTGAACTTTTCTCATTTTAATGAATTTTACGTGAACAAAGCACTGTGTATCACATTTGCTACTAGTATGAACTGTAAAACTGAAAAGAAACAAGCAATTGAATAGTATAATTCAAGATCAAAGTGACTGAAATACTTGGGTCTGCCAATTGCTGATAAAGAGTTAATTGTAAACACTGTAACACAAAAATACTAACTTTTCAAGTCATTTTATCAGTCTCTAGGTCAGGATTTGGTTTTGTGTCGTCTCATAGTTTCTAAACCACATGCATAAGCTTCATAGTGTTGGTCCTTTAAATGCGAGCATTTTTTTTTTCTATTCCACTATACATGCAATGAGTAGCCAGGATAATGCAAAAAAGAACATTTCATTTTGTGCATTTTGAGCCCTCCATCATGCTGAAAAATTCGTATAGCTATAGCTTGTACTATTGTATGCAGGTGCTAAATTTTTTGAAGTCACAAACAAAATAGTAGAAACAGCATAGCTCATACAATGTGCTGACAATGTATACTTTAAAAAGCTGACTTTTGACCTTAAAGAAAAATTCATCATGCATAACGAAACGTTTGTGAGGTTCAAGAATAGTCATTATATTATGAGAAATCTGTGAACTTTCTTAGTTGTATATCAAATGTGGCAGCTGATATGATTCATACAATATATGCACAAGCATACAAGATAATCCAACACACCCTCTTGCTTACAACAGAAGCAGTTGCTTGTTGCACCTGGACCCTGTCACAGCTAACCAGTGCTGTAACAGTGTCACTGCCTGATACACAAATTACTTTGGTGTCACTGCTAAAAGTGAGCTGCGTGCACCAATTCACACCCCGCCTCCCTCTGCTCCTTCGTGGCCTCTCTCACCACAATCTCTTCTTGTACTTCTCTTCCTACCCCTTCCTTTTTTTCTCCTTGATGGGGCACAGGAAAAAAAAACGTGGAAGTAAGAAAGATGCGCTCAACGAAGAGGAACGCAAGCGTCTCTCTACCATGGCTGAAGAGGACGATGAGGAGGACTGTGGCATCACCATCCGCATAGATGCCCCTACGCCCGTGCCCTCCAAGCACGCTTCGCCCCAAGAGGCCAAGAAGCCCTTTCCCAATGGCAGCGAGACGTCCGTTTGACGCCAGATGAGCCCCTAGGTTTATTTCCTTTATTTCCCGGACGTTCATTCCCCCTGAGGCCCTCCCTCCTTTTCAGGCGTTCCCCCAATGTGCCCCTCTCCCTCAACAGCACGACCCAGGTGCCCCCTTCTAGGTGCCGAGGGTCTGGGGTACATTCGAGAAACGAAGGGCTTGCTGGGCATAGAGCGGTGCACGAGGAGCAGACCACGCCGGCAGCCCTCTCTGTGGCGACCATCGCGAGTGCAGCGCTTCTCGAGAACACTATTTCTGATGGCCTGCATGCAGGGCTCCGTCCTGGTGGTGCAAGAGGGAAACCAGTCTGTAGCATAGCATCCCTCCAGTTGTGCTCAACATGTGCCTTGCAGATGCCACCATAGATGAAGGTCTGTGGAAATCGTTGTCGGCTTTGACCCAGTGCTCTCCCTGTATGTTCGAGATGTCTGGTCCAAGCTCTCTCGCAGGTATTTATCTTGGTGGCAGCTGGACAGGCTCATGATAGGCAGAGCTCCAGAAGCTTTTCTTTTTTTTTTTCTTTTGTCACACTTGTTGTTGCCGTTGTCACGGATATGATGTGATCATAGAGGACCTGTACAGCTGGAAAATTTGAAGTAAACAAAGGTCACAGCCGTTGTTGTGCTTTTGGAAATGCCGATCGATGGAATCTGCTGGGCCACTTGGGACTACCTCATGAGACAGTCTTCACTCAGAGGAATGTGGTTATGATAATGTGAAGTGGCTTCCCTTAGCTGCATGCTCTTACTGAGAGACAGCTCAAGTGACAAGCACTGAGACACACAATCCTGTCTAATGTCCTGGATGAGCAATCGACAAGAGGATTTAAAACAAATAATAGTTCTTGTTAACATTAATATGGGCAAGCAACTGCAGTTCTAGCAATTGACAGTGCATTTTTTTTTCTTCTGTACTCAATCTGCTTGCAGAGAGTGTAAAAGCTGGTGAAACTTTGCGAAGCATGGTAGTCTCCCTAGCATCTTTTCAAGTATCCTTGCTGTTATTTCATGCAGGTCGTAGCAGTAGCGTGTCGTGTCGAGCTTATAACTTGTTTCTGCCTGCACTGTGCCAGCTCATTAGATTTTACTGTTGCAGTACACAAGTGAGCGCTTGAAGGCTAGACTCTCTTCGAGTTGCGTATTTATTTGCTAGTCTGTAACAGAATCTTCTCCCTTTATTTTTCGTTTTGACATAGAGTGGCTCAGTTTTTTACGCTATCATAGACAAGCACATGTTGGCTCTTGTGTTGAATATCCCTGTGAATGTTCTTTCTTTCAGAGCACAAGTTTATAGACTAGACAACTGCTTCTTCTCAGTTGAATGGCCCATACTTTTGTATGCTTGATAAGGAGCAGTTATGTTTCCATACTCAGTTATTGTTATCACTAGATTTTAAAAAAATCTGTGCTAATGCATTGCAAGTGTATAGGCTATTATTTCTTCAAGAACATGCTTGAGACAAGTAATGGCATTTGTTTACTAGCTGCACAGAATATTTTTAGATACTGATGTGAAGTCATTTGTTAGGCTGTGTCAACAAGACATAGCAAGCAGACAACTCAACGTGTCCCACTTTGGAAGCTTAGCTTGTCCATTAGGGCAACTCGGGAAAGCAGCGTGTTGAAGATGTACTAGCTTAGGGCCATTCTAGCCTAGGGATGCTGCTTTCAAATTAAATTCAGCACGATTAGAAGTCTTGTTTGTGTACATACATTCTCCTATTCCTAGTATGGCTTAAATAGGCTCTCAATCACATTTTACGAGGTAGGATGTGATGCATATTATTGTCCTAGTGCCATATTTCGTCCGGAAAGTTATGCTAGGCTTGAAAACAGATGTGCTCAACTGGTGATTTCTGTGTTGGCCCCACATTTCATGTTGTGTTCTTCCATGATTGAAAATCATCACATATTTAGTAGTCATTGTGTACTGGAAGGTACAGTGCATTTTTTTCTTTTCTTTTTGTAAGAAGTCATTTTACTGAATAAGATCTGCACCTACTATATTTTATGACATATTGCAGTCATGGGCCTTCATGTTTTGTTCACTGCTTACCGGGGGCTCGTTGGTGTGATGGGAAGCATTTATTAGTTTTTGCAGCAGCTGTGTGTGCTCCCTGAACTGTTTTGAATGAATGAAGGATGTCTAATAGTACGCACAGTGTTCGGATTGAGAGTGTGTGTGAGTGAAAATGTGCGCATGTGCACGAGTTGTGTATGAATGCATAAATTGTTGTTTTCTAAGTGTGTCTTCTTGCATACCTGCCTTATAGAAAAGTACAACGATAGAAAAGGGCATGAAAAAATTTAAAGCTACATATACTAACAAGCTGATCAAAAGCAAACACCCGATCATCGATGGGACATGTCAGCTCTTAAAATCAACTTGTGCCGTCAGCTTCAGACATCTAAACAATTCCCTTTCTTTTTGGGTTGAAACATCGTCCTGCCTAGGCATGCTTGACCAGGCCATGTTACGTAATACAAGAGTTTAAGGACTGTGAGAATGGTTCTTGACGTTCGTAGTCTTCGTTGCCAAAGCGAGAGAAGTGTTCTGTAGCATCGACGATTGATGTGCTTCACTCTGTAGGGCATCCATTTCCATTGCATAGCGAAGTGACTGAATGAGCTTCCGTTTTACTTAAAGCGACAACCGCCCATATGGGATCTGCTACAGTGGTTCTGTGACGAACAACTCTGTGCAGTGTGAAGCAGCTAGCTTCAAACACATCATCCATTTTACTGCGACAGTTATTTTTCTCTGCATAGAGTGGTCCATTGCTTGTACAAAACAAGCATGCAAGCAGATGCAAGAGAACAAAAGCAGGGGCAGCCAAATCTTCACAACTATGTTTTCGGGGCTTCTCCGTGACCTGGAGAGTTTCTCAGATTCTTGTGCCATCTCGCGAATTGTAGTGCAGTTTTCTTAGGGTGTGCAGTAGCTGCACCTTGTCTGCTGTAGCTGTATTGAATCGAACAGTACTGGTGACAAAAGAGCCAAGGTCATAGTTTAATGTAGATGCCCTACATGCACAAACACAAACACCATGATGCGTCATACGTGCTCCACTCCCTTGGAGGAGGGCAGAGAATGAGAGCCTTCTGTGCGAAAAAACAGTTCAGAAACACGAAAAAAAAAGTACTGCTATGTCTCTATGTGTGATAAATAAAGTGTGTTAGAATTACTTGCTCATTATATGGGCGGGCATTTCAGTCTCCTGTAGCTGGGGGACAGTAGTCGTGTCGTTCGAGCCTTGGGATGTAGTCAACAGGTGACATAGCACTCACTTGCAGAGCAGCATGCACAAGTTAACACGTTGATTTACAATCAAATCTTGGTGGGTGTAGTTGTTTTCATTGTCAAGAAGCCAAGGCATATACGAGAGCAGTGGCCTGAAAGAATGTACATTCTCTCCTAACAGGCTGTGCTTATGTGCCACTGGGTCGTTCCTTTGTTTGTCGCTTTTACTTTGTTTTTTTGGAGATGGGAATGGCTAGATGCATCAAAAGTGAAAACACATTAATGAACATATGAAGGATGGGTGGGTGTATAGGAAAAAGAATTTGGTACTGTAGTGATGTACACCACCCAGCAAAGAGTGTAATTTTTTTTCCAGTGTGGCAAAAAATATGAGAATAAAGATGCTGCTTTTTTAAAACATCATTCTAGTTTCACTTTGTATCTGTTGAGTTATTTTGCCTTTCTGGAAATGGGAAAATAAATTGAAGTCTCTTGCATATTTTCTAGTAACATTACGTTCTTCGTGAATATGTGCAAAAATATCGACTACTGCACATGCTCACAACCAGGTCAACTGTAATGTCATTTCACTATGATAAGTTCATTATTAGTGCAGGGGTGAGAGAGCTATGCATATTACACATTTTTTATACATATCCAGTTTTTGTTCGCCAACCTGCTCCAAAAGCATAAAAATCGCGAAAAACTGCGCTGAACGTGCTCCGAAACAAGCAAGAATTTTGATGCCAACCTCGGCTTCAGAAAAACGCCAGGCCTGCGCGGTAGGGTGCAGCACAGTCACCGCGAAAGCTAGACGAGCGGCCTTTCAGAGGCTTTTCAATACACTCATTCAGGTAACTACTGCAAGCACACTTGCTTAATACCTACTAGGGCATTAATAATAAACTTTGGGTAGTAGGCCGGCAGTTCGCTATGCTATTTTTTCGTCATTCCTCTGAGGAGCGTAGTATCCGCTAAACACTTGCAAGGAATTTTGTGTCAATTGTCCATGCAGTGTCTGACGACGATGAGGAATTAAGGATGAAGTGGGTATGCATCACAGTTAGTAGGGAAACAAGAACAAGCTTTTGTAATGGGTTGTAGTATTGGATGGCCCACTCGGTACACTAATCGCATTGTATGACGACTGGTTGTTCTTTCGCTGTTGTGAAA
Organism: Rhipicephalus microplus; assembly: GCF_013339725.1. Lineage (NCBI taxonomy): Eukaryota > Metazoa > Arthropoda > Arachnida > Ixodida > Ixodidae > Rhipicephalus > Rhipicephalus microplus. Next base: position 255,428,974 of record NC_051165.1, read on the forward strand.
CGCTTTATAAGTCGTATTAACGAGACAGCTTTCCCGACATCAAGCTTACCTAAGGCAAGTTTGACAACAAGTCTCAAGCACCGGAGTAGCTCAGTGGTAGAATAGTGGGCTGGCACCCAGCGGACCTTCAAGCTTCGTTGTGCCATTAGGTGCTAGGTCAAGGCAAGTTTGAAGTTACAAGCACCGGCGTAACTCAGTGGCAAAATATTGGGCTGACACCATGCGGACCTGGGTTCAAGCTCCACTGTGTAATTTATGCAAGGTTTTTTTTTTTTTTTTTGTAAACGTGGTTACGGACACCGGCGGCGGCGGCGGCAGTGGTAGCGGCGCACAACATGCAACTGCGCGTGACACGAGTGGTGTTCTCGTAACGGCTTTCGCTGTAAAAAGATCGAGTTGACTACATGATTTCTTGAGAAGTGCCAGGAATAGCAAGAAGAGAAGGCGCGCACTAGTGAGTTCTTTACTTGACACATTTCTGGTGAAAAGGGCCCTCACGGTGCCGCTATAATCTCCCGTGGACTGTTGTAAATATGCATGACCCCGCAAAAATGTGCTGCCATGCATCGAGCTTGCCGATTCTGCTAGCTAGGCTGTGTGTTCAGGCGCCACTGTCACTTCGCGAAAACCACCGAGTTAGCCACCCTAACCGAATGGCATGCGTAGAGGGATTTTGACGCTCAGGTTTTTTGTTGTGCGTTGCATGTTCCTCGGGCGGGCCGTTGCGGCTTTCATGTTGACACAGCTGATGCTGATGACCTCTGATGAATGGCGCTTACCCACTAAGGGGGATGGGCCAAGAACCGGGCGGCAGGATACTTAAATGAAACTAAAATGAAAATGAAGCCAATCTAGAAAAGTAGCTTAAAATAATACTACCAAAAAAACAAAAATGTTTGCTGAACAAGCGGTCAAACCATCTTTTGTTTTTGAAAGACATAACTACGAATTATAAACTAAAGATCCGAAAAGGTAGGGGTTCACTCACATGGTAATCTTTTAGTTGCGTTGATGTAATCAAACACAGCGGAGCATACATCCCCGTGGCAGTAACCAAATGAAGTTCCGCCAATTGATAAAATTACTGGTAGATTTACTTCTATTCCTAACTTTTGTAATGGGGCTACTAAAAATCTTTTTCTCTGTTAAGAATAACGATGACAGAATAAAAAGAAATGTTCAATGGTTTCAATTTCGTTGCACCAAATGCATAGCGGTGACGCCTTGAGCCGAGCTTTGTTAAGGTAATAATTTAGTTGTGGAACTGCACAGCGCAATCTGGTATAAGTGACCTCTAACTGGCGAGATACACACCACTGTTTATTCCAGCAATAGCTCAAATGCTCGAAATCTTTGAATTTATCCAAATTACCTTTGCCCCATTGCAGGCAAGCATTTCGGAACCTTAGCGCGGTTACGTAAGCCGTATCTGGCAAAACTGGGATGTTGGGCCCACCCAGGGATACTGCTGCTAAAGAGTCCGCCATTTCGTTCAAATATAATCCGCGGTGGCCTGGTACCCATAGCAAATGCAGTTGCTTCGTGTGGTCACCATCGCGCGCGCGTTCTGCACATCGGTGTCTGCAGGTAGCGAGAGACCCACTTGTTACAGCACTAAATAGTCGTCCATAGTGCACGGCATGAAACTTGCACGATTTGCGAACCCGTGGTGCACAGAAGCTGTGCTGTTCAAACCAGTTTAACCGGGCACCTCGGTGCTTTGTTCGTGACGCGTCGGCGATCACGCGGCACAGTTCTCTCCGCTTTGTAATCGAAACTCGCTGCGTGCCGGCTCTGGCTTCACGACCTTTAGGCTTAGCTTTACGTTCGACTGGTGTTTCGGTCGACAACCGTTCTGCAGAGCGACTGGCATGCTTCTTTCTTTCTTTTTATTCCTCAACAAATCTGACTTCTGTTTGTTCGGCGGTTAATTTGCGTGAACCGCGGGGCGGTGCCTGGGCAATCGCAAATCGATGGCCATCGATATTAAAGAAAATAGAACAGGCTAATGTAAACAGTACTAAATAACGCGTGGTTGCGTGCGTCGAGAGGCGTTATCACCTAGTACCGTTTATCACTGAGTGCCACATGCACGCACTTAACGAGATAGAGGGCTTTTGGGCGCTCGGTCCGATTGTCGGGCGGGCGATGGCTAAGGAGGATAGGAAAACCACGGGCGAGAGTGAGCTGGTGCAGTGCGAAGAATGCAAGCGCTGGTGCTACTTGGACGAGACAGAATTCTCGAGTTTGGCCGACGCGCAGAAGGCGAGCTACGTGTGCAGGCTGTGCGAGGCACTGAAGGCAGCCGTGCAGCGCATGAAGGCTAGCATCGAGGGGCTTCTAGGGGAGCTTTGGGTGGTACGGGAGCAGAGGATAGAACTCCAAAAACTGTTTGGAGCGTCGCGTGAGCGGGAGGAGGCTACCGCCAGCCTATTAGAGCAAATGAGGGGTGTCCTTCGAAAAGAACGGAGAGGGCGGACCGAGCTCGAGCAGCGGGTAAAGAAGCTAATGGAGCTTTGCCCCCGACCCGAGCGGTGCGAGACCGAAGGCGTGGGTAGCGGAGAAGGCGACAGGCGGGAAGGAACAGGTGAGAAGGGAGGTCAGGGGGCCGCAGTGTCTGGCCACAGCACGGAGGCTCCGAGAACATACAGCTCGGTGGCGGGACAGTCTTCGAGCAGGGCAGGAACACAGGACAGACGGCAGAGAGAGAAACAGGTGAAGCAAACAGGTGCGCCATCACAAACAGGAAGCCAGCGATTGGAGCGTAGAAGGGTCCCAGTGGTGGGGGACTCTAACGGGGCCAGGGTTAGGGATGACGTCTTCACGACAGTGAAGGAAGATAAGAGAGTGGGGGTGGAGGCCCAGTCAGGGAAGAGCATGGTGGATGCACTGGCCAAGGCTCAGTTGTAGAGGACAACATGGTGGGCGATAACCTCGTCATTATTCATACTGGGCTCAATGATGTGTTGAAGGGCAAGGACGGAACATTCAGAGGCAGTTAGAGGATGGGATGGGTAAGCTCCGAGAAGCCTCTGGGAGTGTGCATGTGACCATATGCATAGTCCCAGATATCTGGGGGCAGTCTCGTGGGATGGAAAGGAGGGTAGTGGAGGCCAAGTGTGTGATCAAGGGTATGAGCCGGCAACTCGGATACAGCGTAATGGAAATGAACCAAGACGTGTACGAGCCTGGCGCTCGTCCCTATGCTCAGGATGACATTCACTACAGTGGTGCGACGAGCAGGAGGGTCGGTAATAGGATTTGTCGTCAAGCCACAGCTTATTTAGGGGGATCCAGAGCCCTGAGGCCAAGAGTGTAGCCAAAGACGGTTCTAAAGGGGCACAAATATTCAAGCCACACGGAGCCCGTGGGAGAAAAAATCAGCGTAAGCACAAGAGCCGAGCTAAGTCAGACATAGGCTCTATTAACATGCAGGGTGGCAGGAATAGGTTAAAGTGGGAAGAGATAGAAAAGCAGTTGAGGCAGGAGGAGATGGTACATGGGGTAGTGGAGACACATCGCCTCTTCGGGACATGTAGCAACCACCTTGCAATCCGGACTACGTATGGGGATATTGCAATAGAACAGAAGGTAGAAAAAAAAGGGGGGGGGGAATTGGTGCATTCATACATAAAAGTATGGGTTGGCAAAGAGTCAAGCAGGGATGCATGGAACATCTATGGTAAGAGGGAAAGTAGCTGGGCAGATGACAATCCTTGGTTTGATGCACTTGTGGACGGGAGCAAAGGCCAGAGAGGAAAACCAGGCAATGGTGGGGTGTATATCAAAGGACATTGAGGAATTAGGAGGAAAGTGTGAGATAATTATACTAGGAGATATAAATGCGCACATAGAATATATAGACGGGTGTACTGACCCAACAGACAAAATGATCATTGCTCGGCCCCTAACAGATTTACTAAAATAAGATGAGACGTTTACCTGGGGTCCCTCGCAATCAGCAGCATTCTCCGACCTCACCACATTGCTCACTTCCTCTCTTGTTTTGTCTCACTTCGACCCTACAGCACCGACCGAAGTCCGCACCGATGCCAGTGGTTACAGAATAGGCGTTGTGTTGGCTCAGCGACAATGTGGCTAGTATTACGTGATAGCTTATGGCAGCAGGCTGCTGTCCCCCTCAGAGCGGATTTATTCTATCACAGAGCGCGAATGCCTAGTGCTGGTGTGAGCAGTCGCGAAATTTCGCCCTTACTTATACGGCCGACCGTTTATAGTTCTCACCGACCACCACGCTCTTTGCTGGCTCGCCTCCTTCAAAGATCCCACAGGTCGTCTCGCCAGCTGGGCACTCCACCTCCAAGAGTATTCTTACACCGTAGTGTACAAGTAGGGAAAACTGCACAAAGACGTGGATTGTCTGTCACGCTACCCTGTAGCCGACTGCGACCCTACGAGCACCGATTCCGTGGGTTGCGTTCTTTCCATCTCCCAGCTCCTTCATCTCGGTGACGAGCAGCGTCGCGATCCGGATATCAGCCGCCTAATACAACAGCTCGAATATTCACCGTACGGCGCTTCTGTTGGCATGTTTATCTCAAAGGACCACATCTTATATCGGCGTAATTTATCGCCCACCAGTCAAGACCTACTTTTGGTCATACCAAATCACCTGCGCTCCACAGTCCTCCGCAAGCTCCATGACGCGCCAACCGCGGGTCACCTTGGTGTCTCTCGCACATATGACCGTGTGCGCCGCCGCTTCTACTGGCCTGGCCTTTCACACTCTGTACGTCGTTATGTCAACACTTGTGAAATTTGCCAGTACCGCAAGAAGCCGTCGGTACTCCATGCCGGTTATCTTCAGCCCATCGACATCCCATCGGAGCCCTCAATTCTTTCGTGTTGGTTTGGACCTTCTGGTCCCTCCGGAAACAAGCAGGCCGCGGTTGCTAGAGATTACGCGACCCGCTATGCACTTACGCGAGCCATGCCAACAAGCTGCACTACAGACGTCACTGATATTCTACTACGCGATCTCATTTTAGTGCACGGAGCCCCTTGTCAACTGCTGACAGACCGAGGCCGTACGTTCCTTTCGAAAGTGGTTGACGATACCCTGCGTTCCTACTCTACCCAACATAAGCTCACAACATCTTACCACCCTCAGACAAACGGGCTTACAGAACGTTTAAACCGCACCCTGACGGACATGCTATCGAAATACGTCTCAGCCGACCATCGTGATTGGGACCTTGCACTACCCTACGTGACGTTCGCGTACAATTACTCCCGGCATGACACTGCTGGGTACTCGCCATTTTACCTTCTGTTTGGGAGCGAACCAACATTGCCATTGGATACCTTCCTGCCAGCCGCTGCGCAATCTACTTTTGAATATGCACGTGACACTATTACCCGAGCTGACCATGCTCGTCAGCTTGCCCGCAACAGATTAACAGAGTCCCAAGACTCGCGGAAGCATCGTTACGACGAGCGGCATCGCGACGAACACTTTCCTACAGGTTTTCTCGTTCTTTTTTAGTCCCTTACAAGACATGCAAGCCTTTCAGAGAAGCTTCTCTCTCGTTTCACGGGCCCATACTGCGTGCCTAGACGAGTGACCGACGCTACATATGAAATTGTTCCTGATGATCCATCAACCTCTTCTGTGCTGTGCTGTCCCGGGACATCGTCCACGTATCAAGGCTCAAGCGATACCACACTGCTCCTGCTGTGGCCCTCTAAGCTCGCCAGGTCGGTGCTTTTGCCGGTGGGAGTCGTTTTACGTAGTTGCGGCTGACTGTAACAGGGCATACTGGGATATACCCAAAAAGGGCGCCTCAGACTGAGAGTGAAGCTGACGTTGTTGGTGAGCTGTGTTGTGGCTGCGGACTGTCTACTGTAGGGCTAAGGACCCTTTATACCAGATATGGTTCTAATGGGAATTCCTTCAATTGATTACAATTGGACTTCACCGATTGACAATTGATGCATGTCAGAAACTAGTAAAGCTGTAAGACAAAAAAGCAGCTCATAGAAACATTTTTGCAATTACAATATTACTCCTGGAATAAAACATCTTTACGTTTTGATATGATGTACAAGGTGTTTCATTTATTTCATCTGTTCACCTTACAGTTGGCCACAAAAATTACCCTATTGTTAATGGGGCCCGGCACAACTCACTAGGTTGAAATTACTGACATGTTGAGGGAGGTTATGTTTAGAGATGAACATATCATATGTGGAAAAATTTTTCATTTCACAGTAGCCTTCACTAATGCTAAGCTCATGATATCTAAAATGGTTTCTTAATTTTGATGCATCTACAATAGATAAGACACTTAATTCAGAGCTACATGGTATTTCCTATTGGCGAGATTGGTCTGACCAATCAACCTAATTGGTCAAACCATTTGGATTAGGTTTTTATGCTACGAATTGTTTGAGTTTAGGCCCATCAACACAATTGATAAGTCCAATAAGAACTCTGTGGATTGACCAATTAGACTAGCAGGTGAACCCAGTTCAACCATTGGAAACAACATTTGGGTATTGATTGTGTTGCCAATTAGGTTTGAATGGCTCTGACCAACATAACTAACAGAATGATCCACTGAACCCATTGAAATTTTTCAATTGGCGTCCCAAAACACAAGTGGAAACTTTTAATTGGTCCAATTGGAAATGTCCAATAGTTTTTATTGGGATCCTATTGGAAATTTTCAATTGGTCAGGGGAAATTTTTTGACTGGGATCCTTCAGTCTGTTTCTGCTGGACTTTCCAACTCGGCAGTGCGCTTTGCATGCTTTGGTCTTGCTTCGCCGTGCCGGTAAACATGCAAGAGCATCGATATGCCCTAACTGCTGCCATGGTTGCTTGCCAAAATTTTGGCCGTGCATGTTTGGTGAGCAAGTGTAGAACTTAACATGCAGATGCGATCTCGCCATTTTCAATTGACATGTCTGCCGTGATGAGGTCTGGTATCCAACAATGGTTCCTTGTAAAGCAGTAAAACATGGTTTTGGACTGGGAGTACCCGAAGACTCCGTTTTTGCGGGCATTGTTTGATGTCACGCAGTTCTTTTATACCTGCTGAAATGATTAAACTGAGCACCTTGGGATTGAGAGCAAATATGATGTTGTTCAGATATTCGTAAGGATCTGGAGTTCGTAAGGATACAACGTTAATGGTGTTTACAGTAGTTAAGCAGTTAAGGAGCTGAAAGTAATGTTTAATAGGCTGAAATGCCCCACAATCCTTCGATGCCATTGTCCAAGGCCCCGGAAAAGCCCTTTCAAAGGTAAGCGTCGCTTCACACGCTCACTGGATGTCACCAATCGGGGACACCGCCATCGGAACGGCCGCTGCCCCCTCTAATATTACTGCCTGCATCCCCTTGCCCCCCCCCCCCCCCCCCAAAAAAAAAACATGCTCAAAACGCAGAATAAGTTCCCCACCTACCAGTACCCCCTTCCCCCCCAAATAGCTCGCTTGAAGTGAGTTCACAACCATCCAATAAAAATATATATATCCTTCTGTCGCCCCTATGATTAACCGTGATTGTTTCTTCGCATAACTTGACATGATAAAAAATTTATTGTGGTCCTGAGCAAGTGATATTTAGTGCAGCCGTACCCCTCACCACCCTGAATCAAGTTGGTGACGTCGCCCTCGAGGAAGCCGGAAGTCGAAGTTCCGTATCCTTGGGGCTAATTGATTTTAAAAAGAAAACAAATGAAATAATGGTTTACTTTCCCGTACATATGTGCTGTACTCTGGCACCTCACTGAGCAGTGGAAGATCTTGCTTTGCAGCTGCGCTCTGAAAGACCAGCTGCTGATCGTTACGAGGAGCAGCATGCGGCGAGAAACGCATTTGGATTCCCGTGAGCTATCAGGCGAACGCTTCCTTCCGGTGAATTCGCCTGACAGCTCATTAATAAAGTTTTTCATTCCTTCATTTAAATCTATAGCGGTGTTTTCAGTACATCACACGAGCTCACTAGACACTGTATAGACGTCACCACGTCAAAGACGCAGTGTTGCGTGAAGCGGAGGCCGAGGGCCAGCGGAGACTCCGAAATGCAAGTTCACGAAGCCGAGGCAACACGGTAAGAAAGAGTTTATGGTACTACGGAGGGCACCAAGGGTCGCTGCAAGGAATGCCGCAAGGGGATCATCACGTATGGACAGCTTCTGTGTACGGCCATTTCCACGCTGTGAATGGGCCATAGACTTTCTCCCTCTGCACCTCTATCTTTCAAGTCCTGAATAAAGGTACAGCACGGTTAAGCAATTATAAACAGTTGCTGACACCACGGTGCCTCCCGGCTGGTCCACTGACGTCGCCCGTACAGTAACACAAGGACGCCGCAGGCAGTATTCATCATTATTATTTTTTCATTATTATTATTACCACCGGTACGGTGCAGTTACTTGGTTTAGTGGCGTTTGCGCTCTGCATAGCTCAACGCTTAAGACGCTTGACTTTTGAGCGGAGGAGCCAAGTTCGACTCCCAACACGCTATGAGAGTTTATTTTTTATTGATCGATAAACATTGTTTCATATTTTTTGTTTATGTCCATTCTAGGTGACATAAACACGAACAGACACTCAATTTTAGTCGTTGATTGCGTTGGGTGCTGACGCTCTACACATCATCGCTGCAGAACAATAGACCCTTCCACAAGGTTTTCAGCGTAGCGAAATAATGCGGCAATGCGCCCAGTTCGTTTGATCTAGCAACCGGTCGACCATACCCCATGGCTTAAGGTCATCGGGGCAATGGTGTTTATAATGGCAGAAACCCGAGGCGAAGGTTCCCCTGATGTGCTGGCTTCCCTGCCATAGATGGCCGAAGCTAGTAAAAAAAGATGAGGCCCTTATCACCCCTGATAAGGCCTGATTTTGTCTGACGTCACAACTTCTCACGTGGGTGTACTGTACGTCTATTCCGAGCTAAGAGTTCCCTTGATAAGTTGGCATCCCTGCCATGCATGGTCAAAACTAGCGAAAAAAGTTTGGGCCCTTATCACCCTTGATAAAGCTCAACTTTTTTCTGACATCACACCTTGCTGTGAAAATCGCCCACGCGACAAGACGTGACGTCAGACATAAGTGGAGCCTTAGCAATGGTGATAAAGACCTCAACTTTTTTTTGCTGGTTTTGACCATGCATTGCGGGGAAGCCAACTTTTCAGGGGAGCCTTCAGCTTGAAACAAACGTATCGTATGCCCACGTGAGAAGGCGTGACGTCAGACAAAAGTTTAGCCTTATCAGGGTTGATAAGGGCCTGAAATTTTTTCGCTGGTTTCGACCATGCATTGCATGGTGACCAACTCTTCTGGGGAATCTTTAGCCCGAAACAAACTTATAGTACGCCCACGTAACAAGACGTGACGTCAGACAAAACTTGAGGCTTATCGGGGGCGATAAGGACCTAAACTTTTTTCGCTGGTTTTGACCATGCATTACGGGGAAGCCAACTTCTCACGAGACTTTTAAGCTTCGGTGCAAACGTACAGTACTGCCACGTGACAAGGCTTGACGTCAGACAAAAGTTGAACCTTATCAGGGGTGATAAGGGCCACAACCTTTTCACTGGTTTTGACCACGCCTTGCGTGGAAGCCAACTTCTCAGGAGAAGCTTTAGCTCGGTGCAAACGTACAGTACGCCCACGTTAGACGTTGTCACGTCAGACAAAATTTCAGCCTTATCAGAGGTGATAAGGGCCTCAACTTTCTTCACTGGTTTTGGTCATGCAGTGCGGGGAAGCCAATTTCCTCTGGGAACCTGCAGCCCTAAACAAGTGTACAGTGCGCCCACGTGATAAGGCGTGACTTCAAACAAACTTCCTACGTGGGCGTACTGTACGTTTGCTCCGAGCTAAAGGTGCTCCTGAGAAGTTGGCTTCCACGCAAGGCGCGGTCAAAACCAGTGAAAAGGTTGTGGCCCTTATCACCCCTGATAAGGTTCAACTTTTGTCTGACGTCAAGCCTTGTCACGTGGCAGTACTGTACGTTTGCACCGAGCTTAAAAGTCCTGTGAGAAGTTGGCTTCCCCGTAGTGCATGGTCAAAACCAGCGAAAAAAGTTGACGCCGTTATCAGCACTGATAAGGCTCACCATTTGTCTGACGTCACGCCTTGTGACGTGGATATAGGATACGTTTGTTTCGAGCTAAAGGCTTCCCTGAAAAGTCGGCTTCCCCGCAATGCATGTTGAAAACCAGCGAAAAAAGTTGAGGCCCTTATCGCCCCAGATAAGCCTCAAGCTTTGTCTGACGTCACGCCTTGTTACGTGGGCGTACTATAAGTTTGTTTCGGGCTAAAGATTCCCCTGAAGAGTTGGTCACCATGCAATGCATGGTCGAAACTAGCGAAAAAATTTCAGGCCCTTATCATCCCTGATAAGGCTAAACTTTTGTCTGACGTCACGTCTTCTCACGTGGGCATACGATACGTTTGTTTCAAGCTGAAGGCTCCCCTGAAAAGTTGGCTTCCCCGCAATGCATAGTCAAAACCAGCAAAAAAAGTTGAGGCTCTTGTCACCATTGGTAAGGCTCCACTTATGTCTCACGTCACGTCTTGTCACGTGGGCGCCTTTCACAGCAAGGTGTGATGTCAGAAAAAAGTTGAGGTTTATCAAGGGTGATAAGGGCCTAAACTTTTTTCGCTAGTTTTGACTATGCATGGCGGGGATGCCAACTTATCAAGGGAACTCTTAGCTCGGAACAGACGTACAGTACACCCACGTGAGAAGTTGTGACGCCAGACAAAAATCAGGCCTTATCAGGGGTGATAAGGGCCTCATCTTTTTTCACTAGCTTCGACCATCTATGGCAGGGAAGCCAGCACATCAGGGGAACCTTCACCTCTGGTTTCTCCCATTATAAACACCATTGCTCCGATGACCTTAAGCAATGGGGTATGGTCGACCGGTTGCTAGATCAAACGAACTGGGCGCATTGCCGCATTATTTCGCTACGCTGAAAACCTTGTGGAAGGGTCTATTGTTCTGCAGCGATGATGTGTAGAGCGTCAGCACCCAACGCAATCAACGACTAAAATTGAGTGTCTGTCCGTGTTTACGTCACCTAGAATGGATATAAACAAAAAATATAAAACAATGTTTATTGATCAATAAAAAATAAACTCCCATACCGTGTTGGGAGTCAAACTTGGCTCCTCCGCTCAAAAGTCAAGTGTCTTAAGCGTTAAGCTATGCAGAGCGCGAATGCCGGTAAGCCGTAACTGCACCGTACCAGTTGTAATAATAATAAGAGAGAGAGAGAAAAAAACATTTATTGAAAGAAGCTTGTGAGTGAAGGTGGGAGGGTCCCTTATTCCAGGAACCCTCTGGCTTGGACAGCCCGCCGAGCGACGAGTTGACGCTGCTCGACCAGGTCCGGCTGGGAGATCGCAGCCTCCCACGCTTCACTGAGGAGGTCCGCATCTGGTGCTGCTGCTCGTAGTCTTGGGACGCTTACTTTGCACTGCAGTAGGAGGTGCGCCAGAGTGTCTGCCACATTGCAGTGAGGGCAGATGTAGCTGTGCAACGTTGGCCTCATATGGTGCAATAGTACGCCGTGGGTGAACGTGTTATTTTAAAAACGCCCATAGTCAGTCCCTTCGTCTCTTGTGAGTTTTGGATGTGGCGGAGGGTATAACCTGCGTTCGAGCCGTTAATGTTGCAGTAATGCATGATAAGTTAGTGGTACAGCTTCTCTTGCCTCTGATTCTCTTGTTGAGTGGGAGGTGCCTCGGATCTCGTATGGGAATGCCCGGTTGACGCATTCACGGGCTGCGGTGTGTGCCGCTTCATTTCCCTCCAGGCCTTCATGACCCGGAATCCACACGATGCATGTGTAGAGAGGAGGATTGTCCATGCGCTTTAGTAGCCTAATCGCCACCGTGGAGACCCTGCCTTTCAGGTAGTTCCGTGCCGCTGTTTGTGAGTCGGTAAAGACCACGATGGGATCCTCACTCGTCTGGGTGGCGAGTGCTATAGCAGCCTCTTCAGCTGTTTCCGCACGTTTAGCGAGGATAGTCGCCGATGCCAGTACCGCGCCCTTGTAATCTGCGACGGTAATCGCGAAGGCATTACGTCCCGGATATTTGGCTGCGTCCACGTATCGCGCCTGCGGGTCATTGCCATGTTTTTTTCCGGATCATGTTAACCCTGGCGAGCCGCCTTTCTCGGTGATGTTGAGGATGCATGTTTCGAGGGGTCTGCTGAATTTGAAGGTTTTCTCGCAGCTGTGACGGTACTTTGCCTTTGCGTTCTTCGTTGGGTTCTAGAGTGGTCTGGTATCCTGTGCGTCGAAAGACGGCTTGCCCTGTGAGTGACAGCTTGAGTCTCTCGACCTGGTTGATGAGGTGTGCTTCGGTGAGTTCTTCCCACGTATTATGAACTCCCATGCGAAGCAGTCGGTCAGTGGAGGCGGCAGTCCTATAGGGCAAGCTTTGTAGCCTTTCGTATCAGCGGATTAAGTTTTTGTTTCTCCGCTGTCTTCAGGTTGAGGTAGGGAGTTCCGTACGTTATGTGGCTGTAAAGGAAAGCTTATAGTAATAAGAATAAAAAAATAATAATGAATATTTCCTGCGGCGTCCTTGTGTTACTGTACGGGCGACGTCAGTGGACCAGCCGGGATGCACCGTGGTGTCAGCAACTGTTTATAATTGCTTAACCGTGCTGTACCTTTATTCATGACTCGAAAGATAGAGGTGCAGAGGGAGAAAGTCTATGGCCCATTCACAGCGTGGAAATGGCCGCACACAGAAGCTGTCCATACGTGACGATCCCCTTGCGGCATTCCTTGCAGCGACCCTCGGTGCCCTTAGTAGTACCATGAACTCTTTCTTACCGTGTTGCCTCGGCTTCGTGAACTTGCATTTCGGAGTCTCCGCTGGCCCTCGGCCTTTGCTTCACGCAACACTGCGTCTTTGACATGGTGAGGTCTATACGTTGTCTATAGCGAGCTCATGTGATGTCCTGAAAACGCCGCTATAGATTTAAATGAAGGAATGAAAAACTTTATTAATGAGCTATCAAGCGGATGCACCGGAAGGAAGCGTTCGCCTGATCCAAATGCGTTTCTCGCCACCCGGCCTTTCGTAACGAGCAGCAGCTGGTCGTATAGGGCAGGGCTTCAAAGCAAAGACTTCCATTGCTCTCTAAGGGGCGGGCAAGGGACGGGAAGCATACCAGAAGTGGGGTGAGAGAGTTGCGGCGGCGGGTGATTTTGGTTGAAGTTCACACTCCTATCATGTGCTCTAGTGTTCCTGGTTCTTGGCACACGGGCCATTCATGCTCGTTCTGGCTCAGCTGCAGCCCCGCCGCGGTGGTCTAGTGGCTAAGGTACTCGGCTGCTGACCCGCAGGTCGCGGGTTCGAATCCCGGCTGCGGCGGCTGCATTTCCGATGGAGGCGGAAATGTTGTAGGCCCGTGTACTCAGATTTGGGTGCACGTTAAAGATCCCCAGGTGGTCGAAATTTCCGGAGCCCTCCACTACGGCGTTTCTCATAATCATATGGTGGTTTTGGGACGTTAAACCCCACAAATCAATCAATGGCTCAGCTGCATTATTCAAAGTATTCGGGAGTGCAGAATGTCTTTGTTTCTATCTCTCTATTTATTGCTCCCTCGAAAACTATGGATCCGAAGTGCGCGCGCTAACAACCGATCGGTCTATCAGTCTCAGCGATATATATATATATATATATATATATATATATATATATATATATATATATATATATATATATATATATATATATATATATATATATATATATATATGTATGCATACACTCAAGATTCACCTGTTTCTCCCAGGCAATGGAAGAGAATAACTGCCAATGTGCCAGACTGTACCTGGCTAAGAAGCGGCGATACCTGAAAGTAGCATAAATGAATTTCAGTGCAAATACTTACACTTCACAAATTAGTGAGGTGCCAGAGTACAGCACATATGTACGACAAAATGAACCACTATTTGATTTTTTTTTACACTCAAATACCTGCAGACGGAACTTCGTTTTCCGGTTTCCTCGAGGGTGGCGTCACCGACTTGATTAACGGGAGGCTTCGGCTCTGCTAAATATCATTTGCTCAGGACTACACAAAAATTCTTGTCATGAATGTTGCGCGAAGGAACAAATACGGTTAATTGTTTACAGGGGCGATGGTAAGCAGTTCGAAAGCATGTATTTAGAGGTGCAGGAGGTCATACAACCACATTGGGAAGCAAGGAGCTGGTTCGGTCCATGAGGAGCAGCCGAGAGGCGCCGTGGTGTAGGATGACATTCTCTAGCAGGAAATAAGCTACAGAGCAGTTGCACAGCTCGTTGGATGGGCCCGTGTGATCGCGTATGGATGGGATTGTTAAACTAGCGGAGGTGTTTTACAGAGATATGTACACTAGCCGGGACAACCACGACCATAATGTAAGAACTAGCAGTACCCTAAAAGACACATCCCACCAGTAATGACCGAAGTCAGGAAATCCTTGTTGCCCGCGGCTTCTATCTCACGTTAGCTACAGGCTTCCCTTGGGGCTTGCATTATGGCACAAGGGGCTAACACGGAGTACGGCCATGTAACACGCAGTACGGCCATGTTTGGTATCATTACGACGTCTCTTTTTGAATATTTCTGAAGAAAACAGCAGCTGGAGCGGCCGGCTGGGCGGTCTAGACAAGTCTGATTCCATCTGTACGTGCATCGGCGTCCAAGAGGTGTTCTGGGGGGTCGCTAGTCATATCCAAGTCACTTTACGGATATCGAACACTACGCGTGCAGCAAGTTTTTGCGAGCGCGCTGACCCCTGGAAGGGCAACTCCGATAGCGCTCCTCGCGGATGACCTCAAGCCTTATTATTCGGCGTAACAATACGGTTTGTTGGTGTCACTATAGAGCTTAAGCGAAACTAACGAATTGTACCTTCTGGACCCGCCATCGCGTAACTCAACACAACGCTCATATACCTGCCAAGTCTCCCGGATTGGCCGGGAGACTCCCGGATTTGGACCGTTTCTTCTGTTTGTACAGTTGTCATGAAAATATCCCGGAAATCGATATTTTTGTGCGTGATCCAGCCGCCTTGACAAAAAAGCAGCTCAATCCGCTCCAGGCTTTTCGAACCTACCTACAGCGGAATCTCAGCGATGCGAAACCGCGGCAGATACGAATTCGTAAAATTCCTCAGCGAAATTCCATCATGTCTATTCGAATGTTCCGAACACATTTCCTAATCGCGGCGGGTGATACGAACTTTTGTACGGAAAATCGCCGAACGAGAGCAGCGTACTCGAAGCTTCGGAAGTACGCGTGCGACCGGCGCAGGCACTGCCTTCTAGAGTGTGCGTGATTGTCGTTGCCACAACCGCTGTCGACGAAACCGTGGTGGCTTTTCACGCGATCACGTATAACTGACAGAGTCCCGAAAGTGTGCGTACGTACAACACTCAACCAGTCACAGCAACGCTGCTTTCTGCAAACCCTGCGGACAAAACCGCGGCAGATGCGATCGTATACGGCATAAAACGACTTTGTTATGAAGGCGCGTGCGCAGTCAAGGACACGGGGATTGTAAAGGGAACTATACTATTTGCCGCAACCGCCGCGAACAACATCGTGGTCGCGGCGGCGCGATAGCGATCCACGAGCTCCGAGGGCACGCAGCGGTAGACGAAAGGCAGTAAATGCGTAACAAAAAGTCACAGTTTCGTCGCAAGGGCGAAGCAATGAATGCGACAGCAACAACTTGGAATGTCACGCTGAGAAGGGCAAGCAGATCGAAATGCGCACAGCGCTGCTCACGCACACATGACGCACGAAAACAATTCACACAAGACGTGAGCGAACTAACAACGTTTACCGCTCGACACGTAACGCGCTGTTTAAACAACAACAAAAAACGATGTTCGATACATAATCAAAGGTACGGATGAGTACAAACTAACAAGTGACCAGTTACCTCGCTGTGTATGAAAAGCGCGCTCTTTTCGCAAAGGGGATAAACCGAAGATACCTCTGTGGGCCTGGTACCTAACGCAATTGTTCCTGTGAAAGCCGAAGGCACAAAATTCTCCCCACCGAACGATAAGCGCGGGCGCACAAGCACCAACCCCCCCCCCCCCCCCCCTTAATCTGCGGGACAAAGTACGCGTCAAAGATAAGCGCGCGTTGGGGCATTGCGACGAGCTGGGCACCGAGCGCGGGCGGCCTTTTTTTTTTTTTTTCGTTCTAGTGTTAATATATATAGATAAGTACACATATACAGTGAATGACGGCGGTGGCGGCGACGGCAAAACACCAGCCTAGACTGTCAATAACAAAGGGGTCAGACGCGTTTTGGCGTTCTCGTCAAAAGAATCTAGTAGAAAGCAAAGCTTTGACTCGCGCTTTTGCGGCAGCCAGCTGCGCCTTCCCGTCCGTCCACGTGTCCCAGTAAGTCATACATGAGCTGTTTTGAAGGAAAAATTCTGCTAGTTGTGTCGATCCTTTGAGACTCTCACCTTAGTGGGAAACCTTACCTTCGCGTGTTCGGCCACTCCAAGCCGATCGCAACGCCGTTGTTTGCGATTGAGACTCTCCACCCCCTCTTGTTTTTCGCGAGGTTTGTTTGTCCTTGGGGGTTTTTTTTTTTTTGGTGCCGAAAAAAAAATAAGATTAAATGAGTGGGCATGGAATGGCAGCAGCGACGATGGTCGCTAAAAACCCTTTCTGCTTTTTTGTTCAGTTGGCTGCACTTCTCCACACGTGCCGTTATGCCTGCGCCGTGACTTCGGCGCACTCAAATGCTGCTGAAAAACGACCGGTCCTGGAGATAACGATCCATTCTGCGCCATGTGACCTGCCTCCATACGTGTCTCCGCAAGGGGACGCTGCCCAAGCCGCCAGAGGGACATCGACCGCATCCAGCATGGCCTACTTAAGCCGCCTTCCGACTTCGCCACAATTCAGTGGGCATGGAATGGCAGCAGCGACGATGGTCGCTAAAAACCCTTTCTGCTTTTTTGTTCAGGTTGGTACTGTACCCTCGCTCTATTCGAAAAGATCCGATAATATCTGCCTGCTGCTATTCCCGTGCCCACATGTTTTAGTGTCTGAGTTTTATGACATTGTGTATGTTGTTAAACTTGTTGTACTAGGAGGCGACGTAGAGCTTAACCCTGGTCCCCCAAAACTGGACCCTGCAGCTGAAACTAGCCAAGTCTTGTCTGCAATTAACCGTCTTACTAAGCACCTAGACGAGTGGCACGACCAGCTCTTGGAATCTATCAATGAGGTAAAAGAAAACCAACGAATTCTTGACACCAAGGTATCTGACTTAACAATGCGTCTTGCCGCTGTTGAAGAAAAAGTAAGTTCCTTTGACGTACTACATGATGAAGCGAATTTGGACGCGATGATTACGTCAGCTGTACGTAATGAAAGCGCCACACTACAATCACGGCTAGATGATTTTGAAGAGAGGGCACGACGAGAAAATTTGGTATTCTATGGAATATCTGATTGTGTGGAAGAGACGTGGACTGAAGCAGAAGATAAAATTAGGGGAATTCTTTCTGACAAGTTCAAAATACAATTGTCCGATGAGGCGATTAATCGTGCGCACAGATTAGGAGCGTTTATCGAAAATAAGTGCCGACCAATCATCGTCCAATTTGCGTCTTTTAAAACGAAAGAGTCAATTTTTTCACAAAAGTCCAAGCTACGCGGTACAAACATTTCAGTTGCTCAGGACTTTTGTAAGGCAACTGCGCACCGTACGTAAAAAGTTGCTGGATTTCGCGAAGGCCACCAGTCAGCCATTTTCTCTGAAGTACAACAAAGTTGTAATCGACAAAAAGAGCTATGTGTATTGCAGCATTACCGATCGTGTTGTTGAAATTGGACTAAAGGATGGGTGCTTTCTAAACTGCCGAAGTAATCATAACAGTCTGGGCCAAGCCGGATCGTGTTCCCCAAACAAAAGTGAAGGTCAGTCTTCAACATAGCTAGATGTGCACACACAAGCTGATGCTATTGAGCAGGAAATTTCCTTTCTCCTTTGTATTGTAAGAAGCGTAATGAACAAGCGTGACGAATTAGTATCCCTTGTTCATGCGTGCCTGGCAGATGTAATCATACTGACGGAAACTTGGTTGCCAGCGAAAATTGATAGCAGGGAAGTTTTGCATGATGCAAAAAACTACGTTCTTTATCGGTACGACCGAGGTAGCCGTTCTGGCAGAGGCGTCTTAATTGCGGTATCAAATGAATTTGTGTCTTTCAAAGTTAATGTCGCTTCTGAACTAGAATTAGTTTTTGTGTGCATTCGCTTGCACCACAAAGACTACATTCTTTGTGCCTGCTATCGGCCTCCAAATTCTTCTTCAGTCTTTTCCGAGATATTTCATGATGTTTTAAATAAGATACATATTAGATTTCCTGCTGCAGTGTTCTTTGTTCTGGTCAATCTGCCCGATATTTCTTGGTGTCTACCCCAACCAAGTGCTAGCTCCAGCTCGTCTGAAAGCACATCTTTTATCAGTGTGTGCTCAGATTTCAATCTAATACAACTTGTCAAGTACCCGACCCGTGTTACTACTACCAGCTCAACTATTCTAGACTTAGTCCTCACAACTCACCCAGATCTTGTTACATCCCTTTCTGTGATACCTGGTCTCAGTGACCATTCAGCAATCCACTTTACTATTCCCAACAGGAATCCCAGACGACAGAAAACCTCCAAAACATTCAGAGACTATAAACGTGCAGACTATGCTGCAATAAATAGGGAGCTTGAAATATTCACCGAAGAACTGTTTCAAAATTTTGATCAGCGTTCTGTAGACGAAAACTGGCATCGGTTCAAATCCAAGGTGTCTGAGTTAATAGACCACTATGTACCACTGCGTAGAATAACGAATACTGTTCAATCTCCGTGGTTCACACCGACCCTAAAGCGACTACGCAATAAAAAGCAGCGCCTTTTTCGGAAAGCCAAATGCTCGAGGTCAACTGACCGATGGGCTGCGTACAATGAATCAGCCGATGAATATGCGCACCCGCTTGCCGTGGCTAAGCGTTCTTTCTTTGAAGTTGCCCTCCCCTCTATGCTTAGAACTAATCCCCGTAAATTTTGGCTAACCATCAACGGAAAAAGTGAAAAGAAAATTGAACTGATGTCTGAAGACGACTGTATGATCCCAAGTGAAATGTGCTGCGAAGCCTTAAATATGGTATTTTCGTCGGTATTTGTGACCTGTACGCCATACTGTTTGTCCCCTTTCCCTGCCTGCAATTATTTACCCATGGATCCATTAATCATAGACTGGGTGGGTGTTGCCAAATTGATAAGGAATCTGAAACCTGCCTCCCCCGGAGATGATGGTATTAACCCCAAATTCTTAAAAAATACTGCAATGTTATCCGCTATAATTCTATCTAAGATTTTTTTACAGTCTCTGGAAACTTCTGCAATACCACAGGATTGGAAGGTCGGGAAGGTGGTTCCTTTGCCCAAAACAGGTAACACTCACAATCCCATCAATTACAGACCCATATCGCTCATCAGTGCACCATGTAAAATTGTTGAGCACATTATCTACAGCCATTTAGTCCGCTTTCTCGAAAACAATTCCTTTTTTAGCAAATTCCAACATGGTTTCAGAAAAAATTACTCCTGTGAAACTCGGTTACTTAGCCTCACTAACGACCTATTTTGCGCCGCTGACCGTTCTTCAGTTATCGACTGCGTATTTATCGACTTCGCGAAGGCATTCGATACCGTTTGTCATAAACTACTGCTTTCTAAATTAAACTCAATCAATCTAGATGTAAATATTCTCAAATGGTTGGAGTGTTTTCTAAGTAACCGCACACAATATGTTGTTGCTAATGGCTTTATTTCCACGCACTGCTCTGTTACGTCTGGTGAGCCGCAAGGTTCTGTCTTAGGTCCCCTGTTATTCTTAATTTATATTAATGACTTGCCAAATACACTATCATCAACTATTAGACTCTTCGCGGACGACTGCGTAATTTACAGAGAAATTTTGGATTCCGCCGACCAAAGTGCGCTACAATCTGACCTTAAGATTTTTACCTGGTGCGATACATGGTTAATGAAACTGAACACAAATAAGTGCAAAGTAATGCGAGTAACCCGTCAAAAACATAATACTACAGCGTGCACTTACATACTCAACCACGACCCCCTAACCAAAGTGTCATGTTACAAATATCTTGGCGTGTACAATCTCGGATAACCTTTCTTGGCTAAACACACATCGATCATATCACAAGCGACGCTAACCGCATGCTCGGTTTTTTACGACGAAATTTCGCTCTTGCTTCAGCAGATATAAAACTCGTTTTATACAAAACTTTAGTTCAGCCAAAGCTGGAGTATGCGTCGTCGATATGGGACCCGCATATTAACTCGTTACTTCATGATATCGAAGCTATCCAGAATCGTTCCGCACGCTTCATATCAAACTATTTTCGTACGGCTAGCCTCTCGTCCTTGAAATCTTCCCTTAACCTACTTGATCTGTCTATTCGCAGGAAAATATCACGACTTTGTCTTTTTCATAAAATTTATCACGCCAATTCAATGCTCAAAGATTCGATGCTTTTTCTTCCCACTTATCATTCGACAAGAAACGACCATCAGTTCAAGGTTGGCGTACCCAGCAGCCGGACAAACTATTATTTCAACTCATTTATTCCTAAAACTAGCTCGGACTGGAACCACCTCCCCACCTGCATTGCTTCAATAATTAATCCAGCCAATTTCAAGGTGGCTATTAGTGGCCATATTACCTGATTTTTTTTTTTTCCTGCGAATTCCGCGGTTTTGTGTAAATCCTGCTCGGTTGTTCCCGTGTACGGCAAATGTTTTTTGCGCCTTTTGATTTTTCCTTTCTGTTATTGTTTGTTTATTTTTCCAGTTTATGCAAATATTTCAAATATGTTTCATATGTGTAATCACACTCCTGCTGCATTGTATACCTGTAGAGTGTTTTACCCCCCACTCCTCTCTGTAATGCCCTTGGCCCTGAGAGTAAATAAATAAATAAATAATTCAGCACCCCCCCTCCCCCCCTGCTGCGGAAATCTCGCAGATTCAGAATCCTTGAACTAGGCAGGTATGAAGACTGCTTAAGGTAACATGGCCACTTTAGGTGCCGAAGCGGTTTCGGTGCTGTCAGTTATCTGAACGCGAAGCTGAGGTTAGTAGCACAAAGGGTTTACGAGCAGTCTCATTATGCTTCTAGATAGTTACCTAAACATGAAACAGAAATACCTAGGTAGCACAAGGGTTTACGAGCACTTTCATTATGCTTCTAGATAGTTATTGCGAAATAGAGATTACTAGCACAGTCTCGTTATGCTTCTAGATAGTTATCTAAACGCGAAGCAGAGGTTAGTAGCGCAAGGGTTTACGAGCAGTCTCATGCTTCTAGGCAGTTTTCTAAACGTGAAGCAGAAGTTAGTAGCACAAAGTGTTTAAGAGCAGTCTCAGTGTGCTTCTAGATAGGTATATAAACACGAAGCAGAAATTTGTAGCGCAAGGGTTTACGAGCAGTCTCATTATTCTTCTAGACAGTTATCTAAACGCGAAGCAGAGGTTAGTAACAGAGTTTATGAGCATTCTCATTATGCTTCTAGATAATTATCTAAGCGCAAAGCAGACGTTAGTAGCACAAAGAGTTTACGAGCATTCTCATTATGATTCCAGATAGTCACCAAAACGCAAAGCATAAATTAGTAGCCTAGAGAGTTTACGAGCAGTCTCATTATTCTTCTGGATGGCGCACGCCGGCGACGCACAGTTTCCGCCCCCGCCCCCCCCCCTTAAAAAAAAAACGACTCGATAAATGTGATACCATGATGCTTTCTTTCTTTTTTTTTACCATTAGCTTTTCACCCTGGAAAATGAGAGGCGGACATGTAGCAAGGCGTAGCCGCTCTTCCATACTGAGAAAGAAGTGGCCTTCCGACACCAGAGCCGCCAGCGATGGACTCACTACTGAAAGCTTCACGTATTAAAACTGAATTGCAGCTACTCTGACCAGGAGGCATGCTTTTAATAATGAGATGGCATTAAAAAAAAGCACGAGGAAATTTTGAATTCGGACTTCAGCAGTCTCAAGCTCGAAAGGGCAAGGTCTTTTACCGCAAGATCGATTACAAACGCGAATGTCCTGGAAGAAGGAATTACGAAAAGGCACTTCTGAACGAAGATCCATGAATAAAGTATATAAAAGGAAAAGTGTCAACGCGTTCCCACCGTTCATGCGTTCTTCTGTGAAAAGGAAACATGGAAAATGAGGATCGCGATATCCAGTAGAAGACGTGAAAGACATTCTGGCGGCACGTGTGCAGGTATTAATGAAATTACTTTATTTAGGTGCCACACAGCTCTTCAAACGAGCTGTCAGCAGCGTTCCTGGAACGGACAACGTCCGCCGATTAATCGCCGCATCTTCACGCTACCGATTGAACTATACACGTCACAAGCCCCTGCGGAGGGCGCATTCCGCCATTAGGCGAACTGACAACAGAAGTTGCGTCAGCACCAACATAACATAGCATTGCGGATTACTAATAGGACGCACGCGCAACCGCTGTTTATTTAGCGAATTAATTCTAGGTACACGTGATTGTGACCAAAGTTTGGTGACCCCAAGAACAAGGTGCACATGTTTTGACACGCCAGCGTGGCTATTGCCGATGATAGAGGCTTCCAAATCCGCCTTAGGCACAGTTTGGCGCAATTTTTATTGATAGTTTTAGGATGGCACAATAAATGTGATTTGGCGTATACTTTGGCACAGGAGTGGAACCACTGTGATGATCACAAAGTAATCGAATGTTTTGCACCTAAAGATATTGCAGAACGGAAAGATTTTCACTGCCGGAATGGCTGCTATACAGACTTTGGCTCAGTGGTGCACATCTGCTTTGGATCACCGAGAGCAACATTCATCAATTTACTTTTATACTTTGCGGGGGTGGATGCGCTTGTGCGGGGTCTTTTTGGAGGCACCACAGGTTAGCTTTATTCAGGCAAGTTATGTATACGAAATATTATCAGAAAGCTACAATGAAAAGGCATCTTTCCCAGGACTTGAAAAGAAAATCAGTGCAATCATTCACCTACCATTCAGGCGCACAATATATGCTTTTATGCCTGCAATTATTCCAGCTCGAATTCTCAAAGTGCGACACTTAGTATTGAGACATGCAGTACAAATGTACCAGTCTTTCTTAATTTGAGCAAGCAACGCACTCAGCGAAACAAACTAATCAGCATAAATGCAGCGCATGCATATTCGATTATTGCACTAGAGATATGAAGTGATAATACACCTAAATGGAAAATAAGAAACACGTAATTTTCGTCCTATTCCTAATTATAGGCTTACTCGAGCAAGTCCTACATTTACAACTGTTAAATTCAATGATAGCTAATTGATGCACATGCACAAATTACATTGAAGCCCGTGTTCAGTCAGCTTTGATATAAATATGCAAAGGAGACTTTTTGCACTTCATGACATTCATATGGTGTTTATTTAGTTATTTTTTTTTCCTGTGACAGTTTCCAACATGGCTCTGTGGTAGGACACCTGCTTGCTATGCAGACGGCCAAGGTTCAACTGTCACATGAACTGAGGTATTTATTATTTATTCTTCTTGCATTTCTCTTCATTTGTCTGTCATGGATGAGTTGATGATCTTTCACTCATAACCAGAGACACCAGCATCAGATTTTCTGCGAAACAAGCTATCGTGTTGGTAAACTGGGACAAAAAAAAAAAAAAAAAAGGCCAGAAAAATAGAGGAGAGCAAAGAAACGAGAAAATTAAAGAGAAACAAAGAGGGCCATCGAACTCTGCACTTCCCCGAGACTTGGCACTATTAGTTCTTTTTTTTTCGGCTTCAGTTTAATACATTAAAACCAATTTATAAGGGACACTGATGCAACAGACAACTGGGTATAATAGACACCAGTGTGCACACATTAAAAAATGGGTTGATAAGAAAATGCATAGATGTTACCCTGCTTCTAAGAGAGGTCTCATATAAAAGACAAAGCTGTTCATCGCATGTCACTTATAAAGAGGTTCAACCGTATGACACACTGGTCTTTTGCCTGCAGCATTTGGACATGTACATACACATGTGAGCCACGTTTCATACCCCTGAATCTAGGGGTGAAGCCAGGGTGCAGCACATCGGTGTTTGTAAAACGTATGCAAAGAAAAAATTGACACAGCAAACTGATCATACCCATTGTGAAGATATATTGTGAAAAATGCAGCAGCCCTTGATGGTTGGAAACAAAATGTAAATAAATAAATGCTTATGTACTGCAGATCTTCTCCAACGTGGGTTGAAGAAAAGATACCGTGTGCAGGGCTAGTATTCTTGCAGCGATCTTTTAGTCTCTAGAAAAAGGCAGAATTATTGAAAAACACCATGAATTAGGGCATTCAATGTTGCCGACACTTGTCCACAAAGCTCATAGGCCAATAGCTACATATAAAGTGAGTATTTTACACTATGCATACCTAATCTCTGCCTCACAACAGTATAAACAACGTTGATAGATGAAAAACTTGACATTACGCACCTTATTTCTGACCCCCTGCATAATATTTCCAAAGAAAACAAGTCTCCATTAACTTTATCAGGCAAAATATATGAAAGACTAGAAAATGACACATAGGAACTGCTAAGCTACATAAAGCGGTTAGCTAGGCTAGTTATGTACTTCCAGCATTTGACAGAAATAAGAAAAAGAGTGCAGAGAAAAGGAGACTAAAGAACGTTTATCTCCAGCTGATTTTATTAGACGGAAATACAGTGGTTTTCATGCTTACAGATCACGCACCAACAGATGCCAGAACAACAACAGTTGTGTGGCACATGCATGTTGCCAGTTATAAGAAATTCAAAGGGAACATGTTTCCAAAAACATAAGCTGTTTCTTTTTGGTGACAATGTGATGCAGGCTGTGCTTCGCACAATTTTCATTTTCTTTATTCGTGCAAACAATTTTTAACCTTGTATCTGCACAGAACAAGTGTGCTGTAAAAAAATTAGTGCAACAGGATAATCTGAAATGGTTAGCTGAGTGCCCGGCACCTAACTAGCTCCAGACCTACAAGCGGAGCGCTGCCAAACTGTCTCTAATGCAAGCTCTGGTCTCGCTGATTTAGCATTTTCCCCAACAGAGCTAAGAGAATCTTGCATTGTGCATGTTTGCATGAAGCAGCATGCTTTGGGCTCACAGGTACTGAATAACCAGCACGCGAGAAAACGATTGTTCTTTAAAAAAAACTTATCACTCATCTCTGATGAGGGGCACCTTGCATGTACCACTATTCTCATTCCAGCACTTGTTGGCATATCATCAGTCAGTATAAAACCTCTTCCTTCTGTGTAATGAAATCAGTTGAAAGCCATCAATTCTCATTGGTTCTTAATCTCCATTCCTCTCTTTTTTCCCCTTGTTTCTGTGAAGTGCTAATAGTGTACAGATGTTTATCTACATTTTATGTTTTTCTATGCTGAAAAGGGTCCTGAAAAAGATAAAGCTGGTTCCTGCACGAAGGTGGTGTGTATGCCTTTATGGAAACCTTATTATAAAAAGTCCTGCACTGCATACCTTGCAATATTTTAACAATGTAGTTAAACAAATCAACTTATATTTTCTAAACATAATCAGCATTGTCGAGAGTGCAAATTTTACGGAAAGTAACCAACATTGAACACTAAATTCTTACTCTGTAGAGCTCACTTGCTTTGCAAATATTGTTACCTTTCCTGTATCTATTCCACATTAAGAACTCAACGAAATAAACTTCAGCTTAATTATCTCTTTAGATATAGGAAGGTTTAAGATACAATACACTTTTCATAATTCAAATTTTTCATTAGTTCAAACTTTTAATTTTTGGATGAAGTGCTATGTTTTCAGCATATTTACAGCCATTTATCTCAAACTGCTCCTGTGCATGAATTCAGTAAAGCTGTAAATATCACTTTTCCATGCCAGACATCTGCTGCTGCTTGTGTCACTATTGCTGAAAATTTGTGCTTTGATGTCACCAACACTCGCAAATAAACCGACTGACTGCCCACAAAGTGGCCAAACTACCCAAAAGGCAGGCACCAACACTCGCATCAGGACTGAGAAAACAAAGAACAAGACAAGGTAGCCAGGCTATGGTTTATAAATGCCAAACGCTTCCTGGATCACTTTCACCATGGTACACTAGTAACTTGGAAATCTTTGGATGCGAGCTCGGTGTACGGATCTATAGATAGAAACACAGCGCTAATTTAAACACGGACAAAGAAACATCACACCGCCCATCCTTACGTAATGTTTCGTTGCCAGTGTTGGAGCACTGACACAAAAATTTGAAATCTCATTCCCCCCCACAAGCTGCAATAGGTAGCTTATGAACAACTTATCACAGCCGGAAACATCGTTTGCACGAGTGTACGAGGCTTATTTCTTTAGAGAAGTTTTTAGAGAACCAAGTCGCAGTTTCGGTTTCAAAGAGCACTTAGCTGGGCAGGGGCAGTTCCGTTGACTTGGTAAACACAGCTGGCCACGTGACCATGTGATGTGAACGGCACGTGAGAAAGCGAGCACCATACTGACCGGCTGACACTAATTTGTGGTGTAGCTTTGATTATGCTGACACCACACTGATGTCTGTGTCGTGAGGTGCTCTGCATTTCGCCATATGTTGCTACCTGTCCTAGGCTATACAGAGCCTAATGGTATTTCGTAGATGATCCAATATTTCGTATTATGTCTTCACAAAATCTATCTCACTCATTATCTCCATCTCAAAATGGTGAGTGGTTCTTTAAAATATACACACACAAAAATTGTACCAAGGTTGAAAGGGTCTACCTGTCACAGGTAATAGAACATTTTGTCTTTTAATTGCACAAACATACACGTGCTGTATAATAAAGAGTAATAATATGATTGCAAACATCTAAAAACATTAGTGATAGCCATTCGGAGCACTCAATGTAATCCCTGCAACCTTGAGAATCAATAAACGGCAAAGCACGAGTTACCATGTCAGTCATTGCTCCAATCATATTTATGAGAAGTTCTCACAATTTAAACAAAAGCCAGAGGTTCCCTGGAGTTTGAATTATTTCGAGCCAACTGTATTGTTAAACAGAGCAGTTTTGTTTTACAAATTACCTTTCTGCTGCCTTGCAGGTGCATGCCGAAGCCAACTCTGGACGGCCTCTTGCACATCATGATCTGTTGCATTTTTAAACTTCCTATTCATTCGCACGGCACCTAAAAAAAAAGCCACAGCTGCAAATACGTACTTATTGTATACCATTAGGATAAACACACCACACTGCTAAATAGACTGGCACATACCGAAATATTATTTCTAACCCTCAAACAATAAACTAGACCAAAAGATGCTTGTGTATACACATAGACAACTTTCTGTGACTATGAAGCCAATGCTACGAACAGGGAGTGCTAGTGCACATGCCCCAATATATATAGTTCAAAGTTTAACCCTTTGTAGACTCATTTATAGTTATGACGCAGTGTTATAAAAAACAGCTGTGGTATATCGATATAAACAGCAAAGATATAGCATAGAACAAACTTCATCAAAATCAAGCCAGTAGCTTACAGGAAAAGAAAAAAGTGGGACACATATGTCCCATTGACTTGTGAGAGTGTTTTTGAGAAAGAAAAACTGTCCCACTGCCTCATGAAGGCATCCTGTTGCGATTGCATCAACAGGTATTTGGTATGAAACGGCAGATGTAAATGGCACAGAGTACCTTTTAAGTTGTGAAGAGGAAAGATGTGCCTCTTGTGAACTTTCATAGCACTCTTCTATTCCTGTAAAGCTTGCTTTTCCACATGCACCAACTATTCTTTTAGGTGTGAAGCAGCTCTTTGACTAGCATGTATAACGCTGTCCGTCCGTGTCTCCTGCCAACGTGCCCTACAGCGCTCCCCTCGACGCAGTTGGTAGGGACGATGCCAAATAGGTCAAGTCGCAGCTGCGTATTGATGCCCCTCTTTCTCTCACTCGCAGCAGCTACTGGCTCCTTCCCCAGCTCGCAACACACTTCTCAGTCACTTCTCCCTCTCCACAGCCCGCAACACTCAACCGCACAATTGAGGGAAAACACTAGACTGATTTAGTCATGCATCCGCAGCAGCTGTACGAATGCGGTCTGCCATTGCAAATGGCTAGAAGGCTGTGTCTGTACGGCTGCTGCAGACGCGCGACTAAACCTGTCTACTCTGCACATCGAGTGAAAACACTCTTACAGCTCGTTTATCTGCGATGAATTTACATGAAACCCAACCCACCTCCTGTGTTTTTGCGTCACAAACAAACGTTCACTTGAGTAAACGCTACACCGATTTTCACTTCAAACCTTTCTTCCAGCACCCGCGTCGATGCCCGTTTCAACTGCGTCAACGCCAAGCACACCACTGCTGCTTTGCATCTCATCAGGGTTCCCTTTGGGGAGATAGTTCAAAATTTGTTTGCTTAAATGGCTGTTTTGGCTGTCCTCCCCAATTACGTGCCTACTTTTCAAGCGGTATATCACATAAAGGAAGATATTTCCACACACTAATAGCCGAATTTGCAATGAGCGGGGCAATTTTGCAAGAGATGGTTTGAATGCATTTATCAGTGGAGTTACAATACAAATTTACAAAAACACGTGATGATTGGAAGCTAAAATGACATCTCAAGAAAACAAAAAAAAAAAAAACAGGAAATTATCCAGCATTTTTATATATCTACCGATATAAAGAAAATTCAGAAGCTATCACGAAAAATTGAGCCAACGTCAGTGCCATTGTGACAGTACTTTCGCCATTTGAAAGCATGGTAAAAAAAATGTTGAAAGCATGGTAAAAAAATTAAGTATGGTAAAAAAAAGGGCAAAATATGAGTGACTTGGCACTACGCTAAGTGCTATAAGTGATGTGATTCAAAGTTCTTTCTGCAGACGGCTGTATGTCCTACTGTCGCACTGAGGGCTACAATAATGTTTTGTGTTACAATAATTCGAAGTCTTAAACACTGTTCTTATATTTGGAATTTATGTAAATGACAAATTTCAATGCCAGCCTTCGGAAAGCAGAAAATTTGACTTTTTTAATTGGCAGTTTCTCAAAAATATTTCCTTAAATGTCACTGCAAATTTTTACGGAATCTTCTGCAGCACAAAAGGTATCCTATTTCCCATGGTGTGCAGTCTCCTTGCAGTGGCTCATACTTATGAATAAATAAAATGCACTAGCACGACAGGGCAAGAAAAGGCATGAGCATTTACTCACTCCTGAGGACTACAGTCGATCCCGGATATACCAAACACGAAGGTTATCCTAGATTAGTTCGATATATCGATAATTTGAAATACAAAAATGCATATTTAAGGCCTAAATTAAAGCCTTTAAGGCCTCGGAAATCATTAGACACGCTAACGTAACAATTCGCCCACAGTATAATGAAGAACATGGTGTGAGCTGCAAGTTACCGCACTTTATTTAACATGAAAATAGACCATAAACTTGTTTCGCTTCTTGCGTGTCAAGTTCAGGTCATTCTCCATATCACTGAAGCTTTTCAAGTAAGCGAATTCAGCTCCTTTAGTCTCAATAGCATTGATTGACGCAGAACGTCGATGCAAGCTTAGTAGCGCGGCAAAAGGATGGTTTGCGGCGACAGCGATGGCATATTCATAACCGCACGGGTACAGTTCCGCAGCTGTGGCAACAGCAGCCACAATCTCAGCATCGATGCAGTCAGAAACAGCTACGTTGCCATCTGCAAAGTCGCTGACTGTCCGAGGTGGTGTCTGGGAATGCTGATTAATCACAGAATTCACCGAGGCACGGAATGCCAGTGGTCATGACGCATCCGAAGTTGTTATCAGGGCCACAAGGAAAGTTTACCACGGTGCACGACTGCCAGTGGCTTCCAGGCCACTGTGGCATTGACGGCAATGAACATGCCGATAATTCTGCCAGGAATGCTCATGAAAGTGGCATGCAGGAGTTCATTCCACTATCAAAAGCGATGCAGCATTCAAGATCTGCTTGCTTAGCACGTGATATACCACACTTATTGTGGAGCACGACCTGTTCTCTGCATACCCGTCTACGCCTTTTAGATCACTTCAACTTCGAATGCCATCCTGACTATCCCGATCCAAAACAGCCGTCCTCTGCCGCTTGTGGCTTGAAGTGGCATTCACGAAAAGTTTTGCTTAGCGGATCGGGATGACTGACAGTGTTACGTGTGATCACTGCGGCATTGAGGAAACCATTGCCCACGTGCTTTGTGGCTGTCCTCAATATAGCTCCCAAAGACAGCAGCTTTTGGCAACGTTAGCATGGCTCGACGACTGGTCACCTTCAGAGCAGTCAGTTTTGGAGTACCGGAACAATTGACCATCCAGCCAGAAAGCGACGAAGACGCTGCTGAAGTTTTTGCAGTCAACCGGACTCGCTAAATGACTGACATTCCCGTGCTTGAGTGTGTGCGCATCTTATATTTTCTTTAACCATCCCTTCCCCTCCTTTTTTTTCACCTTACCTTTTCATGCTCATTTTCCTTTTCCCAGTACAGGGTAGCAAACCGGAAATTTATTTCTGGTTAACCTCCCTGCATTTCACTCAACCTTACTCTCTCTCTCTCTACCACGGTGCTTTACATGATGTCGCTCCAAGCACCCGTGATAATTTTAATCGCTACATGCGGGTCAAGGCTCAGTTCAACTCCCGAATGAGGATTAATAAGGAACGAGGCAAGAAAGCGCAAAATACATCGAGTTTCTACAGTCGACATGCTGGCGATATCAATGTCACTTGTGCCTTTGTAGCTGGCTGCCACTGCTTTCAGCTGCTTTGATGCGAAAAGCTAGAAAGAACGTGGCCTCCGAGATGTGCCCTTTAAAACCGACAACACCAAAAATACGTCACAAGTTTGCACATCCCGAAGGCCATGCTTTTCAGGCTCGTGTGCCATTGTGCACTAACAAACAAGGAAGGGAATGCGAACATTGCAATGAGATCGCCGAGTCACTTCGCATTCTCATTATGGTGTCCTCAGCAATCAATCTGTTTTGAAAAACACTATGCCCGCGCGTTGAGACCTGCAGATCGCGCATCAAACATACTGTTGCACTCACAAGCGGGGCACAACGCACCAAATCAGCGTTATAGAATAATACTGCATTTTCGTTACCTGCGCACGCAAGGGGCCCAGAACTTGTTAGAATGCAGCAGAAAACCGATCAATATTTGCTAAGAAAAATGCACTTTCTGAGCTTAGACACGGCACAGCGTTTGATATAGCGAATGTCCCGCTGTGCGGGAGCTCGAAATATGGGCGCACAGATCCCATACTTTACATGGAAAATTCAAAGGGATTTCCTAACTGCTCTTTAGAGACAATAATTCTATATAAGCAAGTTTGGTATATCTGGGATTGACTGTATTGCACCATAAGAAAACATGTACTCAAACCAAGTCTTCGCGTATTAACTGCACATGCGCATCATTAGTCAGACCTTACATAAAAAGACAGAGGCATGGGCCACCCTCCAACTATCTCCTTTCTAGAGCAGTGTCACTTTTCTTGGCAGATATGACGAAGTATTGGTGAGAGATGTAGAAGAGCGCCCTAGTGTTAACATGAAAGCTCATGTGTCATATCGTGATGTGTGAACAAAATGTTTGTCACAGCAAACCACCCTTTGCATCAGCACTCGTCACAGTGCATGGCTAAGTGTGTTAGGTAGTCTTCCCTGCAAAGACCGGTGCTCCCTCAGGCACATCTTGACACATCGATCTGTCTGGCCACAGGACAGAGCATCCCGTACATGGCACAATCCAAATTTGTGTTCCACTAAGGTTGCACGGCAGGCTTGTTGGTTATCCATAGCACGAGATTTAGCGCATCCAGGAAGGGACGGAGAAGACACTTAACACATACACAGCAGTATATCTCAGTTACTGAATTCGGGAAGTTTGCTTCTGAACATAGAACCTAGCCTACTTGGCTTATTACTAGCAAAAAAAAAAAAAAAAAAACCCTTCAGCACAATTGTTGAGCCGTTTTCTCCAGCCAATGCGGCAGCATCTGCAGATATGGCATAACTGCCACTCTTGGTTTTAATCGAGACTCTGGCTGCAAACATCAAGGCCTTTTACTAGCTTAAAAAAGACGCATGGTCAGACAGCTTGAACACCAAAACAGAAAAGCCAAACAGGAAAGTTTATAATAATCCACTTGCTCATTATATCTGCATCGAGTGAAACGTTGGTAAGACCTATTGATGACCGATTTCAGACTAGGCAAAGCTATTCCATTCTTTACTATATAGCTTTAAGTGCAAGGAATGGTAGCTGAACAGTGGCTTGGTAGACCAAGGTGTGTACATACATCTAGCAGACACGCTGGAAGGAGAAATACAGCGATAGGTTGAGAAATCTTAAGGTGTTTTCAACAAGCATTTTATAGGTGAAAATCAAACCACCATATTTTGCGGTAAAAGCCTGGAATACAACATCAGCAAACAATTCGATTTGTATGTTGCTCACCAGCACTAAAAAATAATCTACATACAAAAGCATTCTTATGGCTATGTCTTGCAAATTGATTTATAAGACATGGCCATATTCGTACCAAGACAAAGCAAGGTCCACGTTGACCTTGCTAAAAAAAAATAATGCTCAGTACAGGGGCAACTGTCGACCTTAAGCACACTCACGACCTTTGTACGAAGATATCTTTGAATTCGGCTAAGGTGTTGCTCAGGTGGAAGCTCGACAGTTAAGCTGCGGAAAGCAAAAAGACCTCTACTGTGGTTTGCACAGGCATTCATAAACGCCCTGCTGATCGCTATCGCGGCAAACAGTGCTTCCATTTTTGGAAGTACTGCTCGTGCGCGTGCCTTCACAACTGCGCCATTGCTATCTATGATCGCATTGACACAGTTTTGTCATTTTGTCCGCAGCATTAGTTCGAGTCGATGCGCGGTCGATGGGCGTGTACTTTTGTAGTCACCCATTATTATGTCGACACTACCGCATTTGTGTTCGCAGCGGTTGTGGCAGAATGTAGTTACGCTTCGTCTCGGTGTGCACTGGCCGCTTGTGCGCCTTTATGACACCGTGGTTGTCATTCAAGATCGCAGGGCTAGTGAGGAAGAGTGGTAGTCTTGTTTTGAGTGCTGTGTTGAAAACATGGCAGGAGTTCTTGAATGATTCAACTGCGGCACGCACGTGAACCAAACCCACTGGCAGCATCATGGTGGATGGGCGATCAGTCACCGAGCATCTGACAAAATATTGGGATGTGCGTGTGGAGGCAGAAAACGTGTCTCCGATGAAGACACTGGTCTTGCGATGCGACTGCACCACTCGGGAAGGCACGAGCCAACAAGAAACGGCCATGTTCGTAGCAGAATTTCGTGGCAAGCCTAGGCAACTACCTTTTCCTTACTTGGTAGTACTCATGAAAACTATGTTGAAGTGAAAGTATCTAGGAAAAGTATTCGTTGTAGCGGGACATTTTACACATTGCTTTCTAGAGGCAGCTGATGAGGAATTGAAAATTATTCGTTGTGGTGAAAACTTCGTTGTAGCGGGGGGTGCTTCTCCATGTCACAAAAATTATGATGAACCATAATGTAGTGGGTACCTTGTAGTGTACTTGTAATAGTTGCTCCATGAATGAGTTTACCACTGGCTCTAGAAAGGCTGCTCTTCAAGCTTTTGTGTGCCTGTGCCGAGTCTTCCATGCATGCCTGACATTTTTCTTGATGCAACAAAGCTTTCAGTTGCGAGTAAGTACACGTGTAGTGCCACTTCTTGTCCCTGTCGCGCTAGTGCTTTTAATACTCAAGTATGAACCAGTAGCGTCTGTGTCACCTTTAGTTTTGTTTCAATGGCTCCTCAAATTTGTCCTTTCTTCCAACCAAGGAGAACTTGAATAGATCTCACCAATAAGTTGTCCAAGCAAGAAATACAAATGTTGTGAATTATCTACGTTGATGTCAAAAGCAACAATGAGAAATTTTCTGTCCTTTAACAGGTTATTCACTCTTAGTATGAACACTGCAGCATGACTCCACCCTGGAAAGCACCAGCATATATATGTTGCAACACACATCTATGTTGCAACAAAAACATATATGTTGCAACAAAAATTATCCTCCTAGCATCATTAGTTTGCGAGTTACAGCAAGTTTTCTATACCCTATGCTCCTATAGCAAAACCGAAACCACATTTTCAACTGTGGTTTCGGTTTCGAAAAATCGCTTTCAAAGGCAAGTGTTGTTTCGTCTATAATAATGCTACATGCATTTTATTAAGACTGTTATATAAGATGATGTCATTAAATACAACTTTGTGTTTAAAAGTCTTCGTTAATCTCTAACAACAGCCACAAGGGGGACGCACAATGCTAATTGGAATTTTCGTTGTTTGCCTTGGTCAGGTTACGTCAGCCTTCGTTCTGCATTTTTTCCACGTGTCAACACTACTAGGGCTGTATCCTTAGGCCACCTGGACCATATTAGGACCAGCATGGGCAAGTGCAAAACACAGAAGACGAGGAAGCGCAAGTTTGCTGGAAATCGCTACACCACGACGAGGCTGCTTACTGACACAGACGCCGGTATTTCGGTGACCGCGAAGAAGCTTGGGGACATAAACAAGGTGTACCAGGCTCCACTAGAGAATTCTGCGCTCCAAGGGAACAGGATAATGCACATTGGTATTCTTTCTTCCGTGTTTTCATCACTGGCATGTTTCGAATGCATGAACACAACAATGAAGCTCGAGGAACGCTCTCACCAAGGGATATGCTCGGCTTGTGCGATCGGGTGTACCGACTGTGGGTTCAAGTGCCCATTTCATACGTCGAGAAAGGTGGGTCGTCC
Organism: Rhipicephalus microplus; assembly: GCF_013339725.1. Lineage (NCBI taxonomy): Eukaryota > Metazoa > Arthropoda > Arachnida > Ixodida > Ixodidae > Rhipicephalus > Rhipicephalus microplus. Next base: position 255,463,940 of record NC_051165.1, read on the forward strand.
CAATGAGAACGATTTACGTTTGGTTTACGCGATGCGCCAGTTAGGGATAGGGCAGGCTGGTGCGAAAACTCTTTCCAAAGTGATGAACATGCCTGCTCCTCCACGTCACTCTGCCTACGACAAATTGTCATCTTGGCTTTCTGCAGCGGCAGGAGAAGTGGCGTCGAAGTCGATGACTGATGCTGCTGTGGAAGTTCATCGTGTTGCGGGGAGTGCCGAGTGTGGCGTTTCAGGTGATGGCACGTAGCAGAAGCGTGGCCATTCATCTTTAAACGGTTGTGTATCTGTGATTTCTGTTGACACGGGAAAGGTTATTGATGTTGAGGCCCTTTTTAGTTCGTGTAAGTTTTGTAAAACCAAAAGCAAGTTGAGGCAAGATAGTGCTTCGTACCAGGAATGGAAGGCAAACCACACTTCCTGTCAAGCAAACCATGAAGGAAGTGCTGGCAGTATGGAGACGGTTGATCTATACCGAATATTTGAAAGGTCGAAAGGCAAAAGAGATTTGAAGTACCTGCAGTACTACGGCAATGGTGATTCCAAGAGCTATGCCGCTGTCAAAGACATGTATGGAAAGGACAGTGTGCAAAAGCTGGAATGTATTGGGCATGTCCAGAAGCGTGTTGGCTGCCGCCTCAGAAAACTGAAGAATACAGTGCGTGGACTCGGTGGTAAGGCAAAGCTCACTGATGTCCTCATCGACCGCCTGCAAAACTACTATGGCATTGCTATAAGGGCTAATGTGGGGAACCTTTCTGCAATGAAAAAAGCTACCCTTGCCAGCCTTTTTCATTGAAGCTCTACCGACAAGCAGCCGAAACATGGCCTGTGTCCACTTAGACCGAAAAGCTGGTGCGGATACCAAAGGTTCGAAGCACTCGGCCAAGGGAAATATGTACACAAAGGAGAACTTCCAAATGATGTGCTCAACAAAGTTAAAACTGTCTACAGTGATCTGTGCTCTGATGAACTTCTAATAAAGTGCCTTCATGGAAAGACTCAAAATTCTCATGAGTGTTTCAATGGTCTAATATCGCAGCGGGCACCCAAAGAGGTCTACGTAAGCTTGCCTGCAGTAATGTTTGCCTTGCATGATGCTGTGGCAAACTTTAATAATGACAGTGTAAGCACCCTAGATATCCTGAGGCAAGCTGGCATAGAACCAGGGTACCACACGACGAAAGCTTGCATCGCCAGGGATCACCTGCGCATGCAGAATGCTAAACGCAAGTCAGTGGATGGGACAAAACAGGCCAGGAAGAAAAGACAAGCAGCCACCCGAACAAAAGGAGACAATAATGCTTCGGCAGAAGGGCCCAACTATGAATCGGGTGCATTTTAGGCCTGCGTGAAAAGATTGTGACCCTTTTTACAAGCTCGGAAATCTTTGTTTACGTTTTTCTGAAAATAACAATTTGCGCCAAATGTTGCGACGCAAACTTTAATAACGTATTTCCTTGCGTATACTTTGAACTGAAATTTTGTTCAATGATCTACAACATATGTATCTGTGCAGTGAACTAGAATAAAAGAAATCCATCAAACGTTTTTCAGTTCACAGCTTAATTCTCCAACAGGTTCAGTCTCAATTGGCTCTTCTTCCCCGTTTTTTTTGTTTTGTTTTTTTAAGCATTACTTCCTTGATATTCACTACATAATATTTATTCTAGTTCACTGCATAGCTCCAGCCATTAGTTACACAAATGTCAAAGCTTTACTGAATAAAGCCACCCATTAGGCACTTATCACAGCTGGCGTGGCTAGCACTTTTAATGCAAGTTTTGACAAAGATTACCTCCCAATAAATAAATATTCAATATTTTGCACTCTAAATAGTTGGGTAAATTAAATAAGACATGCTGGTTTTGAGAAAAAAGTTATTTCAACGCTGCCTGCCCTTAAAAAAATTTTTGTTTTTGAGTGGCCTACCACCTTAGTTACAAACGTAGGACTATTGTGTGAAACTGTTTTGTAATAAAAGCACAATGCTCAGACAAAGCAAAAAATAATTGTAGAAGAAAACAGTACATTTTTAGGTATTTTTTACCTATTTTTACACCATTTTGTAAAAATCGAACGGCCCTCACACACGAGAAAAATTTTTTTGCTGCTTAAGTTATTTTGGAAAAATACTGTAAACGATTGTTCGAATGTGTGTAATCTTTTAGTTTCTTAGAAAAAAGACGATGTAGGTTGAGTGCCACAATTGGGACAGTTGCTGTGGAATGACCCAAAGACCTACGCACAGGACGGCAGTTCCTCCAAGTGAACTGAAACGATGTTGAGCGAATGCGAACTACTCGCACACAGATACAAGAGCAACAGCTCCAACCCCATGGGCCATACGTTCCTATCATAGCCACGGAAAGTTGTCTGCGAGTATAGTAGATTTGGCTAAAGGTGCTATGTAGCACTCAGAATATGTCTTTACATATTGGCAGGAAAGAGAAGATTATGGTAATAAAGAGAAATAAACGTATGAGCACAGCCACTGGACATTGCTTACTCGTAATGATGCCAGCCAGCTTCAGCTGACAAAATGGTGCTTTCCCCTTCTTCCCAAACCAGCTGAACTTTGCAGCGAGACTGTCGTGAATCAATTGCTTTAATATCCTGCGGACTATTGATGGCAAGTTGTGGCCACCATATTGGCCAAGCTGCAAGATCTACAAAGGAAAAAAATGCAGTAACAGAAATGTCATTGTGTACTTTCATACAAAAATTATGACATTCGTTTTGAATGCAATTCAAGAACAGCAAGGACACAATGAATCATGCAAGCACGACATTTCACATGCAAGTTGAAAAAACACATATTTTGAACTGGTTAGTAGGCACTAACCAAAAACATGAAAACATGACGGCAAAGAAAGCCAGGGAGGTATAGAGAAGTGTCCCTGCTGGTTTATTTGTGAGGATATGCATTCTTTATGCCGTGTTCTTTATTACACGCTAGAGATAATTCTTGTGAAATTCTTGTTCTTTGCGGGTGCGTTCTCTGGCAGTATCCAAATTGTGTAAACAGCGGAATCAAGGTCAATACGTATAGTCAATACAAATTTTAGTTGCTGGCATAATGTACCACATTAGCTGTCTGTATTAGGCATATTAAAGCATTGTGTGTAATTAAAATTTCGTTGACGAAAATAGAGTCCATGATTTGGTCTAGAACTGATCCACTTGGTGCTTTCCAGAATGGTAGGTCCACCAAGTTACTGTAAAGACATGCAGTCAATTTTGTGAATATTTTAACCATTATACATAAAAGAAATCCTACAAGACAAAACATCACTGAAAGCTCAAAGATTTATTACAGTCTGTTTCAACATGATCAGAGCCACAAAAAATTTTGTTCAGCTTGCAGCAAGTCGTGCAAAGCCAGCAAAGTTAGTGGGCACCTGGCTCGTCCTGATTTGCTTAGGCTTTAAACTCTTACCTGTCTCTTTCCCAGCCTTTGATATACCACACTGCACAACGCTACGCTTGCTCTCTACAGGGGTGGAAGCGGGCTTCAGTTTTTTAGAGCAGCTTTGGGAGCAGGAATAATGCGGTTTTGGAGCCGGTCTGGAGCATCCAAATTTAGTTTTGGAGCAGAAATTGGGCTAATATCGCAACTTGCTGCACTGGCCCACTAAATATTGATAAGAAAACATAAGGGTGGCTAACACTGATTAGAGGCTGCACGCCTCAGCTTCTCTTGTTAAATATCTTTGCAGAGAGCTTGGGCGACGATTGAGTGTGTGCCAGTTCATAATGGCGATCACTTTCTATCTAAGATTCATGGCAGACCTAGACTATGACGGCTCTGCTATTAACATTCAACTCATCAACACTCCCACACGCCATTACATTATGGAATAAGCTGCCAGACAACATAACTTCATTGTCCAACCCTGACACATTCCACCACCAACTAATTGCTCATTTCCACTAAAGTCGTTCACAGTCCATTGATAAAAAGCACCACTTTTGTGTACATGTATACACGCACGCACGCACACACACACACACACACATGCACACACACACACACACACACACACACACACACACACACACACACACACACACACACACACGTGTCAGCTGCCAGCTCGAAAAAGATCTGCTTTAAGCCGAGCATCTGCGATAGTGTTTGAAAGTGCACCCATTGAGGCTGCATGATTTAACAAAGTGAGCGATGGAAGTGACTTTTTACTTATTTATACTTTGGAGCGGGAAAAGTACTGTTTTGGAGCAGACATAAGTGTTTGCAGAGCAGAAAATATGTTAGTTTGGCGCAACTATTGGTGTAATCAGAAATCAGAGCCAATAATGCTGCAGCATTATTGGCTGTGATCTCAATTATGCGACAAGAACTGGCATACTTATCATATAGCTAATTTGGCTTTTTTCTTTTTTTTTTTAGCTAGACACTCAAGGCTAACGTGTTGAAATGTGAAATTGAGCAAGAATGCTTTTCTCTCGCACTGATTATCAACTGCTTGTTTGGCAATAGTTATGTGGGACTGCGGTGCTCAGTTTTGATTGATTGATTGATTGATTGATTTGTGGGGTTTAACGTCCCAAAACCACTATATGATTATGAGAGACGCCGTAGTGGAGGGCTCCGGAAATTTCGACCACCTGGGGTTCTTTAACGTGCGCCCAAATCTGAGCACACGGGCCGGTGCTCAGTTTTGCTGGTTTGATTTTGTTTCTGCCACAATTACTAGTATTTTAAATATATAGCTCATTTCACGGCCCATTTTCGATAACAAGTCATATTTTTAATTGTTTGCTTTTTGAAATATACATTTACTGCTGTCTGTGAAATTTATTACACATTAAATATTAATATTTATTAGATGCTTCCATGATGCTTCGAACTCTGTGTGTTTAGCACATCGCATAGATGGTAGGACCGGCCGGTATGGTATGTAAGGCCAGGATGTTAACAGCCGGGTTGTATTAATGTTCAGTACACGTTATTTTTGCACTGCTCCCTAGAGAGAACTAGGGAATTTCCTAGCCATATACAAATTTACTGTAAAAGGAAAATGAACTTTGCAGTGATAAAAGTAGTACTCCAAACAGTAATTCTTGTTAGTAATTGCTCCAATCCTGCTCCGGAATGGCACTGAGAGAATGAGAATGACGGACTTTTGCTGTTTGACCAGCTCATAAGTTTTAAAGAAGCTGAAAATAATCTGTGTACTAGCATCCCAGTATGCTACTAGTGTGTAGCTTCACAGGGTTGTTCAGCTTACAAAGTAGAGTGGCTCCTCGTTTCTTAACAGGGAAGCTGTTTAAGCTATAGGTAACTTGTACTCTGTTGTGCTAAACTCATCAAATGGTACGCCCCAAAGGAATTGGGCAAGCCTCACTACCGAGTAGAGCAGGTTACGAACGTGAAACGAAAACTACACTCAGTAAACTGGAGCACGTGAAACACACAAAAGAGAAAAAAAAAAAAGAGAGAAAAACAGAGAGAAAGTGAGAGAACGGAAAGAAAAGGAAATTACAGATAAAAACTTAAAAGATAAAAATACAGAAAATCAGAAATAAAGAAAACAAAAGCTAACGAGAAGATAGAAAGAGGAAGCAAGGCTGTGCTTGATTTTTGACTGGCAAAACTGTCTAGGGGACACAATTTCTTTTTTGAGTCAGCGTTATCATCATCACCATTAAGATGCCACTAGGTCTTTATTTTTTCTTTACCAGTTGTTTTTTCAATGATGGCAGTGGTGTGTCGAGTGTTTTTGAGCTGTTGCTGTTCTGCGTTGTTGTTCTGTGCTGTTGCAGCTGCTCACAGTAGCACTTGACTGTTACGGTGCTCAGCTACTGACCCGAGACACACGGGTTCGAACACGGTAAGTGTTCGATGGAGGCGCAACGCTGGAGGATCGCATTCAGCAGGATGTCAGTGCACGCGAAAGAAAGCCGTGTCGTTAAATCCCACCAAAGAGACGAGACATTGCATGCGCCTTTTTGCGACTGGCATCGAGTTTTGTTTGACTAGTGCCATGGAGATAAGCTTCCCTCTAACTGTGTCGCATGCAACTGTTGGCGGCAGTGATCGCCAACGCGCTGATGATGTCATCGTGGCGCAAAAATACAAGCAAATCTTCTTGCTCCAAAGCACACCATGAAGCAGTGCATTATTAGATAATTTTTTAGGCTGCTCTTTATTTTCAAACAAACTTCATTTTCATATCTTCACTATTTTTTCTGATTGTTAACTTTTTACAACTATTACTCCATGCCCGCCAAGTCCGGAAAATCGATCAGCGGCTGTACTCACGTATTGACGCAACGTCGTCTTCGGTGAATTATTGAGAAGCAATGCCATGAAGCCAACTTGCGCACTGAAATTCGTGTACAATCTCTACTTCGAGTTGAGCTCCAAGAGAGAGAGAGAGAGAGATAAAGATGCAAGGAAAGGCAGGGAGGTTAACCAGACGCACATCCAGTTTGCTACCCTGCACTGGGGAAGGGATAAAGGAGAGAAAAGAGGTTGCAGAAAGATGAGAAGGTACACATAATCACGAGCACACTCGGGAAGCACACACAGTCTACAGGCGGTCGCTCAGGTTTGTTGACTTAAGGTAAAGTAGCAGTGCTTTAGTTGCTTTCTGCGCAACTGAGGCAGATGCCCAAGGTCCTAGTATCTTCTGCAGACAAAATGGTCCGGGGTCAAGTCTATTCAAAACCATCCGGAGCTGGCATCGCTGTGTCGTAGCAAGCGCAGCTGCACAGGACGTGTTCGATGGTCTCTTCAGCTCCGCAGTAGTCGCATGTAGGAGTGTCTGCCATACCAATGCGAAAGGAGTACACCTTTGTCGGCATAACAGTGTCGCATCGGAGCGGGAAAGTTGTGATGGTAGCTTTAGCTTGAGCGAAGGATCCAGTTCATAAAATTGACACCTTTGGAAGCTGGTAGACGACCAGAACGTGCGTGTGAGATCTCGAGCCAGCAGGTAAAGTTGTCTTGCTGCATCATTCTTTGATAGAGGAATTGGGACTACACGGGTTTCTTCATGGGCTGAGCGGGCTGCATCATCGGCTAATTGATTTCCGGCAATACCGATATGTCCAGGCAGCCATTGATATATAATATCATGCCCTCGTGCTAGAGCTTCATGATGGCAATGTCTTATTTCTTGTACCAGTTGGTCATGACTCCTCCTACGCATGAGCTCCAAATTTTCATTATATTTTGTGGAGAAAATACATTCACTCTGTGTGCAACCAATTACATCCGAGTTAGTGAAATTTCAACGCAAAAGATAATGCATGCGCTCGCCAGCACCAAAGGACGAGTCATAGTCATCAGATCTTCGAAACTTTTGTGGTCTATGCAACGAAATTCTGCCACAATGACTACGTGTGCTTGTTGTAGCTGAATCTGACTGTAGTCTGCTATAATAAAAAAGCTGTGCCCAGCTTTATATCCTTTTCCCCTTTATACTAACAGTGCTTTCCCGAATGTGTAATTTACCAGATTCCCGTTACCTGAGCTTGACCCTTGCACACAATCGAATACCGAAATTAAAGTTGTCTAAAAAGGGCGATCAGGTATATAATAATTCTTTTATATGTTTTTTTTCTTCCTGAAAAGTCACCCTTCTCGTTACAATCATATTTGCATTACATTTGAGCAAATGAGATACATGACACACATTAATACACAAAGTAAATTTACTAAGCTGCAAAATTACCAGTTGGTCTTTCCTGCTGTGAGAAAGGTTTTCCTCAAAAATGTCCAGTTCCTCTTCCGTTTCAAGGGGTTTCAACAGCACAAGAGGATCTTCTTGCTCAGTGTGCCCTAGTTTCTCCAGCAGGACTTTCAGCTGCTGTCCCTGCTGCTCAAGCTTGCTATGCACAATGCGCAAAAGATGCAGCACCTGTCTTTGAAAATCTGGGAGAAAACAAAACAGTAACAAAAAAAAACATTATTGCTAAATTTTTCAGCAAAAGATTCACAGAGTGCTGCCCATGCGTAATATAATTAGGACAAGAAGCTGGGCGAAGATACTTCGAAATTGTGACGCGATACGATACAAGATACTTGGGCAAAAAGCATTGGAAATACAGATACAAGATACTACCGCAAAAATTGTATGTGATATGGTACTTGCCAAATGTATCTTGAGATAATATGATACACTTTGCAAATTTGTTGTTATAGACCCCTGTAATGTTGTAGTGAACGCTTATTTATAAAAAAGTCTGCTTGAATGTTTTTAAATGTGGAATCTTTCATTTTATTAAATGTTTCGTTCGTATCTCAAAAGCTTTGTCCTTCTCGGTCAAAGTAAATTAGTTATTACTGTCCAAAGAACTTATTAGTGCCCAATAAAACATGCAGAAGCTGGCAGATGCATGAAAGGTGAACAATGTGAACGCCACAATTGAGTAAACACAGTGCAGCCCGGTGTGCACTCCTCTACAAAAAGTAAGTGCACTTGCTGGCCCTTTCCAACAACATAACTAATTTAATTATCTAAGTAAAGTACATAGTAGCCATCCACAGTGACGTACAAATCAGCAACGCTTCATTCTCATTATCAACAAGTGAGTTGAAGTGACCGACAACCAAACTTCAAGGTACCTGTTTAGCGCAATGTTTAGCGTATTGAGCAGGGTGTCTAATCACATAATGGTACGTAATTCAAAAAACTCCATACGGCATTCATAATCATTATGTTGAGTCTGCAGCAATTATGAAGTTGTATATGCAAAACAAACCCTACAAATAGAATGAGGTGAGTGACAGCGGTTTGCGTTTCCGCGAGACAGTTTGTTGCTTATGTGTTGCAGCTTGGCATGTTCCACTAGTTGCCACAAGGGCTGCGCAGCTTCTCTGAGAGCCACTGTTTTTACCCCGCAAGCATCCCTGAATTGACTTGGGATGATTAATAATATACATACTCTAATTTTGAGCACTAAGTGTGGTACACATGAAAGCATCAAGTTGCTTACACCGTAGTTACCAAAATGAAGGACTCCATAATCCCGCTCCCAAGGCTGTTCCGCTAGGCAGTGTGACAGAACGATTTCTTGAGAAAGGCACGAAGAGAAAGATGGAAGCTTGCAATGAGAAATTCGTAAACAGGCTGTGTGTACTGGAGCCAATGTTTCGACAAGTTGACTTTTTTTTTTTTAAGAAAATCAGTTGCAGCCTTAAAAAAACGAAACAAGCTTACTTGTCTAAACATCGACTTCGGCACACACCCCTGTTTATGAATTTCTAATCATTTTCTAGTGACTTCAAAAAATGCAATTAAAAATATAAATCCTACTTGGATCGCGAAAAGTCTGCTTGAATCTGTCAGTAATCTTTTCATTTTCACCAGGATATAATAAGAAATTCCGGCTAGTTGCTGGTACCTTACATTCTTGTGAATGCCCTGCGGCCACGTACCCTGTGTTTAGAGCACCTTTTTTTGTATACCTGTGCTATTGTTTGTTTTACGAGTTTATGTCAGTGTATTCCCAGAAAAGATATTTAAAACATGCTTACAATTGAATATGTTGCGTACATGTGCTTCTTTGTTACCCTCTTACCCAGTAATATGCACACCAATGGTACTTGTAGTGCATTTGTACTGGATAGTAATACAAATTTATTGTGATTCCCATGCGGGCCATTCCACTACGGATGACATATGATAGCATAGAAGGAACAAAGCATTAAAAAACTGGGAAGATTTTAGGTAGCTCTGCAGGTCTCAAAACAAATAAAATGTTACAAAATAATACTGAGATAAAGCCATCCAAAACTTCCCAGCTTCAAACATACCATATTTGTTCAAATCTAGGCAGATAGTTTTATTCAAACTTCTTTGCATCAAACTCCAAGGCCAGTTTAGATTCGAGAAATTTGAAAAACGCGCTATTTTTCATTGAGAAAAGTGGTGCACAACTAGTGCCACCTAGACAGCATTATAGTCGATAGTAGCCAAGCGAACACCTGGCTTGTGCACACACAGAGGAAGAAAAAGAAAAGAGGGAGCATTACGTCACACAGTCAGCCTAGACAAGCCAACCCGTTTCGAAGCCAGGCGAGTCGGCCCAACACGTGACTTTTCGCGGCGAGATCCCGCAAGCAACGAGAAATCAGGGATGGCTGCCGGTAGATTTTAATCTAAACACGTTTGTTCAGCCCAGACTGGCCGGCTCACCCAGGAAGTTCAAAAACAGAACAGCACCGAAAGTGCTAAAACCTGCCGCAGGCTATAATGTTTTGATCACGTGTTGCGCCGACATGGTGGGCTTCCCTTGGCCTCACTCGTGTGACCTAATGCTCCCTCCTTTCTCTTTCTTACTACACGAGTACACAAACGAGGCCGCCATTTTGATCTTTGTGGCAAGTGTTGAGGCGAACCGTTTGTCATTTCGAGTCGCGCTTCGAGTGATCTGCGTGTGGCGTAGCTCAGTGGCGTCAAACAGGTGGTGTCATTATAGTGTCTTGCATAAAAGGAAAGTTGTCCTAGCCGCAGAGTAGTCGTCCAACGTTCAAGCCGGGCGGGACTTCGGAGTGGACGAAAAAAATGAGCATCGCTGGAGGGGCCGCAGCTGTGAGACAACTCAGGAACTTTGATTGTGCGCTCCTTTAAGGCATATCCAATGCGCTCGATGGCACCGAGCATTGCACACTGTTTGAAGAAAGCGTGAAAAAAAAAAAAAAAAAAAAACGACAAAGAAACGTGCACAACAGGACCAGCGGCTGTATGTTTCTGGAATTATTTGCATCAAGAACCTAACTGCTTCGTTTCATCTTCGTGTTCAATAATGTTTTCTTTTTGAGAACGCTGTCTTCGCTCTTTCACTAGGCCTACATCGAGGTAAACTTTTTTTCCCCGGGCTTTGAACTTTTGGGGGTCGGCTAGGATATCGAGTAAATATGGTATAATGCTCTTTTACTGAAGCAGAGAGTAAGATACACTGGTTACAAATGTTGCAGATAATAAAGAACAAGTAGCACTACTGAAGACATTCGAGTGAACTCACCTGACAATGAATTGCAAACTAATGTTTTCCCGTTATGTGTTTCACAGTCATCTTCACTTAGCATGCCTGCAGTAAAGTGATGCAGTTAAACATTGATATAACGAATTTAACTAATTCTCACAAAAATTTGTTATAAAGACAATTTTGTTATATAAAAGTTCGGAACAAAAATTATGAAAATAAATGCACAAATTAAACAAAAGGGGCACTAAAGGAGGAGCTAACTCAAAACACTTATTTAGCGGTAAATAAACTACATTACAGTAAACCCTCATGAACTTGCATATCTAGAAGTCTCGGTTAAGCGGAAACTTTTTTTCGCCATACATTAACTCCCCATAGGCACCATGTATTTGCCTCCTCTTATCTCGAAACGTTTTTCGAAGCGGACAGCGTATATATCACGAAATCTTGACCTGGAGGGAAGAAGGCAAAGTCCACTCCCAACAGCAAATGAGGGCGTTGTGCAATCGTTTAGCTCTTACTACACGTGCCGAACACGATCGTGAAGGGTGAATTTGAAATTCCCACTTCGCAGCCATTTGCTATTCTTCTTGTCAAGCAACTATAGGAGTGATTATGGTGTGGTGTGCAGCGCGCGGCACGCCATCAGCACCGGGAGAGTCTATTTGCCCCTCAACAGCTCGGGGCCACGTGACCCAAAGTGAAACGTCACATATGACATCATTGGAACGAGGAAAAAAAGAAGAAGAAAGAAAGAAATGGGGTTGGGAGATTATACAACATTTACATGAGAGAGACCAAAGCATGCGGGGAAGGCGTGTTTTGTTGTGCGCTTCAGTCGCTGCGCCGTGCTTCCTAACGGGCTGCAGAAATTAGGCATCTCATTCTTCCTCGAACCACCACCGACAAAATTAGGCTTCCACGCTGCGTGCCCTGTCGGATTCAAGAACTCGGCAAAGGAAGCCCACCTAACCGAAGTCCCTCCTCTGTGGCGCTCATGGACATGTCATATGTCGTTGTGTTGGGTGCCTACATGAACAACTGGTCATGTAGGCACCCTGTTGTGTGGCGGCAAACATACTTAGAAACATGTTTGCCGGCATTTGCTAATAGGGCTGTTAGCGTCATACACTTTACATCAAAGGAATCTACTGAAGCCTACAGGTGTACAGTGCGGAGTCTTCCCGATGGCCATTCAGTTGCTTTGCGGCGTTACACAGTAGACGCTTCTAATTTTTTAAATACCCACATCGACAACTAGAGAGGTCAAGAAACTAGTCCATAATGACGTAAGGCACGCTCCAGCACTCTCTGGCACCATACTGATATCTAGTTGTTGACAGCCTTGGCAGCTTTGCATATGCAAGAATTCTGGTTGTCTCAAAATAGTGGCAATCAGAAAACGTCGACAGTGCCATCCGAAACGCGCCTTTTCGGTGTTTTATACAAATGTGCTGACGAGTGACCTGTACTGTACTACGTTACACACGGCAACACATGACTCACTCTGGTCCCTTACTTAGGTGATCCGAAGGTCGCGCCGTGGCGGAAACCGTGGCGGTAGCATTTTCGATGGAGGCAAATATGATTGAGACCCATGTGCTAAGACTCAGGCGCACAGTAAAGAACTCGATGTAGCAGCCCTCCACTACCGCGTCCCTAATAAACTGATCTGCTTTTGGGATTTTAAACTCAGACAAATATATTATTACTCTTCGGTCTAGATGCGACGGAGAAGAAAATGGGGTACCGCAGCGCAATGGAGCTGCCAAGTTAACGAACTATGCAGCGTGGATGACGGCCATGAAAATCTAAGATAACTTGAAATAGTGCAAGCCAAACCATACCATAAAAAAATGCATCTTTTTTTTTTTTAACGTGACCTCAAACCCGCTTGACAAGACGTAGCCAGTTGCAGTGGCATTTGAAGCCAATCGCTTTACCAATGACGTTATATGTGACGTTTACCTAGGGTCACGTGACCCCGAGCTGTTGAGGTGCAAATAGACTCCCCCGTCAGCACCGTGATTACATAAGCTAGCCCTTGCTTGTGCGAGGTGGCTGTCTGCTGTTCTCAGCGATCCTGTGCGCGACAAATCTTCAGTACGCGGTCTGCAACGGATGCTTCTGATATCGACGAAGATGCCCCGCCCAAAGCAGTGCGAATCGCTTACGTTAGAGAGAAAAGTCACTTTCATCAATGGAAGATGGAAAAAGCATGTCGAAGCAAGTCGTGCATCGCCAAGAATTCGGCATCGCCAAAGAATTCGGCATCTCTTAGTTAACCCTCTCGGCAGTGCTTAAGAACAAGCAAACGGTTTTGGAAGGCTTCGAGCAAAGCTTCTCGAGCAAGCAGAAGCAGGTTCGAGCTTCCGAATTGCCGGACGCCGTAGCAGCACTTTTGTTGTGGCTCCAGTGACAACCCAAGTGATAATGGAAAAAGCAGATGCTTTGGCACTGCAGATGGGTCACGTGGACTTCAGCTGCAGCGATGGCTGGTTCGAGAGGTTCAAGAAGAGAAACAACGCGTCATCGAAGCCTATTCACGGCGAAAGCGGCATTGTGGACGAACAGGCTGCATATGCATGGCGCAACCTACGCCTCGCCGCGCATGCGAATCCAGCACCCGGACAAGGACATTTTTAACCTCGAAGAAGCTGTTCTCTTTTATAAGATGTTACCTAACCGCACTTACACACCAAAAGGCGAAGCTTGCTCAGGCGCAAAGCAACACAAAGACAGATTTACCATTCTTTTTGGTGCCAACGCTACTGGCGATGAAAAGCTGCCTTCCTCATCATTGGCAAGTTGCCGAATCCCTGGTGTTTTCTAAATGCACGGCTCCCAAGGAATGTGATCTACCGCGCAAATAAAACGGCCGGGATGACGGCGGCGCTTTTCGAAGAGTATGTTCGTGCACTTGACTGGAACATGGCCAAGGACGGTCGGAAAGAGCTGTTTGTCGTTGATAACTGCCCCGGTCACGGAAAAAATTGACAACTTGGCGGCTGTTACGCTGCAGTTCCTGCTGCCAAATACGACTTCCGTTCTCCAATCTATTGATCAGGGAAGTCATTGAGATGGCCTGAAAATGTTATAGGAAAAGCCTGCTGTACGCTATTATGCTGTTATACGACAATAGAAAGTACGAGATCGATCTGCTGGGTGCCGTCAATCTGATGGACGAAGCCTGGCGCCAACTACGCCAGCTGGTGATTGCCAACTGCTTTGCTCATGCAGGCTTTTTCGCACCCCGGCATCGATCGAAAGAGACATTGGCGTGGAATTCAGCGGCTGTGATGAGCTGTGCAGTGCAGTGCGCAAAGCAACCGGCTGCGTGAGCGATACTGAAGACGGAGAAATTGCCTTTGAGGAGTACGCGCTCTATGAGGGGGACGTCTCCATTACCGGTATGCTGTCGGACGCAGATATCGTTGAGATGGCTGTAAACAATGCAGATGACGACGCAGAAGAGGAAGAGCTCCAAGAAGTGCCTACGACAACAGAAACGCTTAACATGCTGCGCTTGCTTCGCAACAAGGTCGAATGCAGCGGTGGCGACCAACAGCTCATGCGATGAGTTGAGTAACTGGAAAACGCCTTTCTCGGACCGAACGTGATTGCGAAACAGGAGAGAATCACGCAGTTTTTTTATCCTCCTAATAAGTTCCTTTTCCCTGCGAATCCTTGTGCATTTACCACAGTAGCTCTCTCGTGCAGTGGTGCTTTTCTCTACAACACTGGCTTTTCTTTTGCAGTGACCTGGGCAAAGATTTTCGATGTTTTGCTTAACTCGAAATACCGCTTATGTCGAAATCTCCCCCGTATTTGATGGCACTGAGTTGAAGAGGGATTACTTATTGCGATAATGATTATGTGGACACCCCTGGCTGGTTTCGTCGTTGCTGCCATGTTCTGTAACAAGTCCAAATTGAGAATATGCTCCTGCGCATCATAACCTTTACGACCTGAAGTAAATGCGCGAGAGCGCTGCTGAACTAGAGATAAAATGAGCCGGCCTATCTCTATCACCAGGAATGCGCGTACGATTTATCCTCCCACGCTTTAGGACTTCCATCAAATGCTCAAACAGAAAGAAAAACCACCCATCTTGAACAAGCATGAAAAACGTGGGGGTCGGTTGAGTAATGTGGGGGTGCTGATACATCCTGTAAAGTTGTTTGTGCCGCGTGGCGCACGTGTCTCGCCCAAAAGCCGCATTTCGAGTTACAGCCACCGGGCGATAGAGGGCGTTGTGTTCGCGTTGAGAACTACTATCAACATCATGGCGTAGCGCCAGCAGTGACCCCTGGCGGAAAGCAAGCCTTGGTGGCGGGCGAGAGTTGAGCGAGTCTCTTCTGCGCGTGGCATGGCGGGCCGTGCATCGGAGCCCCTCGTGGTAAGTCAAGCGTTGGTGCCGCCGCCTTGGGTGTGTTATTGTGTCATGCTATTGTGTGCTTGTCGTGTTATTGTGTGTCATGTCTTGGAGGGTATGTTTAATGTTGTGTACGGATGCCCTAGCGTGTTGATAACGATTGATGTATCGATTCGGGGGACGATATCGTCGTTTTAAATTAGTTAATAAATACGTGTGTTGCTGTTTGGTTTGTACCGACCGCGTCTGCTGTGTCCTTTCACTCCAAGAGCATGGTGTGGCGCTCGCTCGCCAAATCGAGACACCACACTGGTGCCCAACGTGGGGCTCTTGGAGTATCGAACGACAATTTTTGCGGTTCAGTGCAGCTTTGTTAGAGCCGGGGTAGAGTAGGCCTAGAGGACTTCTCATTTCAGGCGTTGGCGGTGTGCTTCGTTGAGAAGCTAGGAGATTGGATTTGTGATGTGTTTGAACTTGTCGGCACTCGGGTTTTTATTTTTTCGCTCGCAAGCGTTCTTTTTCTTACAAAGTTGTGGGTGGTTTTCAAGAACGTTCAGTTGGTTCGAGAGCCATGTGGTCTGCATCCTGGGATGACCAAGGCCTAGAGCACGTGGTTTGTAGGCCAAGCCCGAAGTCAGTGAGTACGGAAGGTTCGTGGCTGGTCCAATTTTCTGTAAATAGCTTCTTCTATCTCTTTCGGGCTCAGGGAGCCGGGCGTCGTTGCTGTCTTGTATTGCAGCTCGTTGCCGGGGTGTCGTGACACCGCCCGGGGAGGTGGACGCTGATCGCTCAGTAAGCTGCTGTGTGCGGCGAGCGATAGGGCCACCTCACGGAGTGGATGTCTCTTCACGGCTGCCTCTTCTACCCCTAGGCTAGGTGCTGGGTGAATGTTGGTCGTTGCCAAGTGACTTATTAGGCCTAAGGCTCTGTGCAGGTACCTGTTGCACATGGCACAACCAGAAAGGCCGTGGCGTTGAGGTGTTGCACTCTGCTTCCCTCACTTTTTTTTTATCTTGCGATGCACGAATTAGGAAAAAGTGATTATTTTTTAGCTGGCCGTCTCGGCCCCCGCTGATGTATTAGTTAGCGGTACTGGCCATCGTACCACGTGGGCAAAAAGCCCTAAGCTCCCTTCCCTAGGCCCTGCTGCCTTGTTTCTTTCGAGTGTTTGGAATGTACGCAGCGGGAGAGATGTAATCTACGGCTGGCTGTCTCCTGCACATCGTCAGCGCCGCTGGCCAGGAACACAGTCGAAAGGTCGGGCGATGGGCATGCCTGGGACCTGGGCAACTGCCTGCAGTCCGGTGCCCTCGTGAGTGCTGGTCGCAAACGGAAGACGTGTTGGTGCTAGTGATGGTTCGTGGCGCCGACGGCAACGTTGCTATTGCGGGACCGGTACTGAGGTGAAGTCGAGCCGGACAGTGCAGCAGTGTCAACCGGCGGCACTGTCGTGGTGCACGGACATTATGGACATGTGTTGTGATTTTTGTTTGTTAGTACTTGTGTAACTGATCTCTTTGTTTTTGGGATATGGTTTGAATTAAGGTTGGAGGAGTGTGGGGGTGCTGATACCTTCTGTAAAGTTGTTTGCGCTGTGTGGCGCACATGTCTCGCCCAAAAGCCGCAATTCGAGTTACAACCACCGGGCAATAGAGGGTGTTGTGTTCGCGTTGAGCACTACTATCATCATCACGGTATAGCGCCGGCGGTGACCCCTGGCGGAAAGCAAGCCTTGGTGGCGGGCGAGAGTTGAGCAAGTCTCTCCTGCGCATGGCGGTTGTCTCTAGCGTGGGTCCTCGGCGCGTCGCACCGCGGGCCGCGCATCGGGGCCCCTCGTGGTAAGTCAAGCGTTGGCAACGCCGCCTTGGGTGTGTTATTGTGTCTGTCATGTTATTGTGTGTTTGTTGTGTTATTGTGTTTGTTGTGTTATTGTGTTTGTCATGTTATTGTGTGTTTGTCGTGTTATTGTGTCATGTCTTGGAGGGCATGTTTAATGTTGTGTACGGATGCCCTAGCGTGTTGATAACGATTGATGTATCGATTCGATGGACGATATAGTCGTTTTAAATTATTTAATAAATACGTGTGTTGTATGGTTTGTAACCACCGCATCTGCTGTGTCCTTTCAATCCAAGAGCGTGGCGTGGCGCTCGCTCGCCAAATCGAGACCCCACAGTAGCAATGGACAGCTTCAATGGAGCAATGGAGCGGTCGTGCTTGCTTACACTAGCGTTTTGTAGGAGTTCTGCAATATTGGATCCTAAAGAGTTGGCCACTAGCCTTACTTCGTATAACATAACAATTCATTGCTATCACATTCGTTGTATTGCACTGAATGTATAGTTATGCTGCTGCTAGTGCTAATAGGCTAATCGCGAAGGCTACGGTGTAAGATGGCAAAGCGTATGACAACTAGACCTCTGAAGATCCGTTATTGTCACCGTAGTATTTGAGTTTTCATCAGCGTCTAATATGACATCCCCTCAGCGGTGATGACATAGTTGATTGATTGATATGTGGGGTTTAACGTCCCAAAACCACCATATGATTATGAGAGACGCCGTAGTGGAGGGCTCCGGAAATTTCGACCACCTGGGGTTTTTTCACATGCACCCGAATCTGAGCACACGGGCCTGCAACATTTCTACCTCCATCTGAAATGCAGCCGCCGCAGCCGTGATTCAACCCGCGAGATGACAATTGTTCGCATAAAAAAAAAAGCAAGGTAAGCAATGCTGAACGTCATCGGGGGCCACTCCATGCATGCGTAGTGAAACCATGCACGCACGTACGGCGTCGAAAACGAAGAGCAAATGACACGGATATTGCGTAATGCTGTTCGGTGAAGCTACTCCATATGCAGCACTAACCCACATTTGTCACACTAACTAAAAGCGTGGCACTGCCAACTTTTTAGTTTGGAGGGAAGGGGAGGGCACATTTGCACATGCGCCCGTGGCGGCAATGCTGGCTCGTGGGGCACAGACTCGCCTGCCCGCCTTGCGCACACCTGCACGCAATAATGAGCACTCGCTGTCGCCTCGGAGTTTACCAGTGCGGCGCTGCAGCTGCTTTGTGCCTTGGCGGCGGCGGGACAGCCGCAGAAGATGCATGCTCATGCCAAAATGACAGAATCCATGGCAAAATTCATGAAGTGTCCGTGGCGAAAATTTGTTGTCTCCCACCGTTACTTTTTACATAGAGGTCACAAATACATGTGCTTCAATAGAGTAACGGTGGGGAATAGAGAACTTCGCTATATAGAAAAATTCATTATATGAAGGTTCGTTATAAGCAGGATTAACTGTAACACAATTATTGAGGATGAGCACACATTTACACACTAATTTCAGCTCACTAAAATGTGTTTTAAAGTCAGCGTTATTTGTGTGTAGCCTCTTACAAACTTTCACAGCAGTGACGCTAATAGCAATGACATTGCAACAACAGAAGTTTTGTCTTTTTGTGACCAAAAGACCATGCATTGTCACTTTCATGAATACTGGCTGATATCAAAGTCATAGCAATACCTGAAACTGATGCCAAAGCTGGTGAGCATGGTACGGTGATGACATCAGCAATAGAACATCTTGAAGAATCTGAAATAGTATCACCAATATAATAGAAATGTATTTGCCCAAACTGTGCTAATAGCAACACTTTGGGTACGAATCGAATTCAAACATTAAAATTTCAGTGCAAATACAACATTTTTCCGCTACTGTAGTACATCCCGATAACAAAATCATCGCCTCACCTCTACAAAAAATCTGGTCACCCCAACAAACGCCCACAGAGCTCAATGCAATTTTCCTTTCTTGAAAACAAAGATATTTTAAAAAGCTCATCTGCAATAAGAAGATTCGCAACATTTTTTTTTAACCCTTGAGCTAACTTGGAAGCCAAAAGTTTGAAAATTGCAGCACCACTCATTTGGTAAGTCAGGTATATATGTTTTTAACAACAAGCATCGGTCCGACCGCTGTTTACATTTACTTGGATGATGATGATAGCAAAAAAACTTCTTTCTTTCGCAAAGAACAGTTTTTGCAAACCCCTGCGTTAGAAACTACGTTAGCACAGGACATTTCAAGTGACGATGCCTACGAAAGTAACAGTATGCCAACAAGCATTCTCTAGACTGTCTAACTGTTTGTTGCAGTGCATCTGTTTGTGTGCATGCCTACATATCCGAAGCTCTGTTTTCGTGCAGTCTTTGGCCTTTCAGAATGAGGCCACCTCCTATTAATGCTTCAGGAGAAGTAGATGATCACTGCTAGAAAATGCAAAAGGCAAAAAAAACACAAAAAAAAACATGGATATCGCAGAGGACTGCTGCCATCCCGTGCAGCTCTCAGTCTAGAAGTAACAAATCGAAACGCAGCATAAGATCAGAGAAACAAGGAAAGGAGTGTGAACATTGCAACGAGATCGCCGCGCCATTTCATATTCTCATTTTCGTATCCTCTGCAAGGGTCTTTTTGAAGAACCCTATGCCCACGCTGTTATGACCTGCAGATCGCGGATCAAACATAGCAGTGCACTTGCAAGTGCCGCGCAATGAACTCGATTAGTGCGATGGAATAACACCGCCAGACAACGCCAGTCAACTGCGCGCAAAATGGAATCAGAACTTGTCAGAACGCGGCTGAAAATTGATCAATATTTGCTAGAAAAGGTGTAATTTCTAGGCTTTGATACGTTGCAGTGTTCGATATAGAGGACATCTCTCTATGCGGGAGTTCGATATACGAGTGCACCAGTCATACTTTTGCATGAAAAATTCAAGAATATTTCTCAGCTGTTTGATTATAGCCAATATTTCCAAATATGCGAGTTTTATATTTCCGGGATCGAGTGCTCCTCCTCAGTGTGGAAGAAGAAATAACAGGAAATGCATGTACCTGCGAGCAGAGAAACGGGTGTTGTAGATAATGAGCAGACGACATGTTGACGTCACGGCGAGCATTGAGGGGATGGGGAATGCCGAAAAGCACGGAGAGCAAAAGAAATTGTTTCTTGGATATTGCGGGGTGTTACGCGGCTCGCAGTCACGTTTGTCATCGTGATTGCATTCTTAACTCTACGAGCACTTTTATTTGAAATGTTAAAACATTATCGCAGGTGGTTTAGGGGCTTAGCAGAGTACTGACACGAAATTTAAATATTTTGGGATTGCTGCTCTCAATAAGAACACGAGTGTCGAGAACCCTAAAAAGAGTACTGTGGTGCTAGGAAATGCCTCGCATATATTCTACAGCAAAAGCTGTTACGAGATCACAACTTGGGTCACGCGCAGTTGCATGTTGTCCGCAGCCGCCGCCCTTGGTGTCCGTAACCACATCGCACGAAATTAGAAAAAAAAAAAACCTTGCACCAATGACACAGTGAGGCTTGAACCCGGGTCCGCTGGGTGCCAACCCAACATTCTACCACTGAGTTACGCCAGTGCTTGTAACTTGTCAAACATGCCTAAGGCAGGCATGACCTACCATCAATGGCACAGTGGGGCTCGAACGCGGGTCTGCTGGGTGCCAGCCCAGTATTCTACCACTGAGCTACTCCGGTGCTCGTGGCTTGTTGTCAAACTTGCCTTAGGCAGGCTTGATGTCGGGAAAGCAATCTCGTTAATACGACTTATAAAGCGTTTTAGAACAGCGAAAAAACAACAAGTCATCGCACAATGCGATTAGCGTGACGAGTGGGGTGTCTAATGCTCCAACCCATTACAAAAGCTTGTTCTTGTTCCCCTATCAACTGTGGCGCATTCCCACTTCAGCCATAATTCCTCATCTACAGCCACTGCATGGACAATCGGCGTAAAATTCCTAGCAAATGTTAAGCTGATGCCACGATTCTTAGAAGAATGATGAAAAATAGCACAGCGAATGCTGGCCTACTACCCAAAAGTTTATTACTAATGCCCTAGTAAGTACCAAGCAAGTGTGCTCGCAGTAGTTACCAAATGAGTGTTTTGAAAAGGCTCTGAAAGGCTGCTCTTCCAGCTTTCTCAGTGACTGTGCTGCCCCTACCGCGCAGGCCTGGTGTTCTTTAATAGCACTACCTCAAAAGGACACTTTCGGTTTCGGTATCAAGGGGGCGATTTTTCGTGACGTGTCATGTCAACGTGACGTCATGGGAAGACAGCCATTTGCGCCACACTAACGGAAGATCTGCAGTCTGCTCGTTGTACACGTAAACAATGATTTCTGTAACTTACGCTGCTTACAGGATGCAGAGTTTGCCAACTTATCTGGATTAACTTGATTTAAGCTACATGTTGCTAGTTTTTTTTAATCTATTATTCATCATGTGATCTGTATACTGCTTATTTGACATTCAATTTGATATGTATTTGTGTGCTAAATTCTGTATTATCATTTGTACCGCTGATGTTGAGTGCCAACAGAAGCGGGGGCCCTTTGTCAGGCCTTTGTCACTGATAAATTTCCACTTTTAAATTTTGCTTAGAAATCTCCGCGTGCGATGTTACGAATTTTCAAGTGTATTTGTTATATTTTGCCGACATTGGCACAATGAAATTTTCTGAAACTTGGTATGGTAAGTATTTGGCCCTATCAGCAGATATTGCACTTCGTTTTCACCTATTAGAAGCTGTGTAGGCCTTGTAAACATTAAAACTTCATAACATCACAGCATCTGATGCAGGAATTTCAAGGTAGTGTCGCCTCCCGCATTTTCTTTTTTCCACATTTTTTTTTGCTTAACTTGAGTCTTGTCACGGCGAGAGCATTGATTTTGGAATTGTGAAGAGGTAATTTACTAATAAAAAAATTTTTTTTCTTTTTTAGTGTACTTTTAATGCGTGCGACCAACAAATATCACTCGTACTAGACAGTTTCTGAAATTTTGAGCAACAATCAATTTGTGAGGCGACAAACTTCTATACTGAAGTCGTCCAATAATTACTTACGAAAATGGTCCACGGTCCTTTAAACTGACAAAAATAGCACGGTTAAGCAAGTTGAACTAAGCTTCTAAACAGGAGCAAATAGAGCAATTTGTAACTGCAGGTTGGAATGCAGCAGCGACTACAGTATTCAGAGCAGTACTTTAAATTGCGAACAAGCGACAGCACTTCTTTACAGCAAAAATGAAAGTACATAGAGAGAGCACATTACAACGGGTTCCAATATATCACCGAAAGCCCGGCTGTTTTAATTTCCTGATTTAATACTAGTACTTAGATGATACTTTCTGTTCAGGGACAGTAGAGTTTCAAGAAAAAGCAGATTCACACAGTGATTATAGCGTCGAGAGTCCCACAACAGTTTGGATTTATGCACTTAGGTCATTCAATGATTAACATAAAAACTTGACGCTTAAGCATAGACCGATTTCATCATCAGTGCTGACTTAAAAATATTTTGTATTTTGAATAAGTCCAAGTCAATTCAATATTCAAAATTTTATGAATATTCACACACCCCTATCAGTTTCTAGCTAACCTCAAGTGTAATTACTAAATGGTATGTGGAAGCTGTACGTAAAATCACGCCTTCTTGAGTTACCTTTCGTTTTACTAGCACCGAGTGACATGTATGAAAAAGATCACAATGGCGACAATAACAACTGTACGAGGTCTCTTGCAAAAGTATCCGACCTTATATTTTTTTTGCGAGCCCCTGATGGATTTGAAACAAGCGCGCTTGCATCAGTCGACCTTGAACTTTCGTGAGCATCTTTGAAATTTTTCCCCTCCTGCCAACGGCGTCAGTCGCTGAGACGCGGCGTTTAAGTGAGGTAATGCGCAGTGCTCTCGTTTTTCATTGCAAAGAAAATGAAAGAGCAACTGGAGCAGCGCTACTGCATCAAAATTTGCCAGAAACTAGGCGACAGCCAAGTGGAAACCATTCCGAATATCAAAACAGCTTTCGCTGATGAGGCTATGAGCCGCACACAGAATTAAGGAGTGATACAACCGATTTCAAGATGGGCGCACAACGGTGGAGAGCGAGCCACGCTTCGCTGGTTGATCAACATGCCAGAATGACCAGGTTATTGCCGAAGTAAACGCTGTGCTGACGTGGGACCATTGTGTGACTATCCATAAAATTGTGGAATAGGTGGGCATCAGCACTTTTTCTCCACATTCCATTATGACCAAAGATTTGGCCATGAAGAGAGTTGCGGCGAAATTCGTGCCGAAACTGCTTACTGTGAGGCAAAAGCGACTTCGTGTTAAGTCTCGCAGGACATGCTGGATTTCACAAGTAGTGATCCTAACTTCATGAACACCATTATCACTGGTTATGAGTCTCGGATGTACAGTTACGACCAGGAAACCAAATACCAGTCGTTAGAGTCACGAAAGAAGGCCCGCCAAGTAGCGCAGCAATGCCAAAGTGACGTTGAGTGTTTTCTTTGACTTCTGCGGTGTGGTATACCACGAATATGCACCACAGGGTCAAACAATGACCAAAGAGTACTACAGGGATGTCCTTGGACCAGTTGCCTACGTGATGCTGTGCAGGCGCAAGAGTTCGATTTGTGGTCAACAGAAAACTGGCGTATCCATCCCGACAATGCTCCTGCACATTCCTCACAGTTGGTTCAGACTTTTTTGGTGAAAAGTCAGAGCGCCTGTATTTCCTTACTCAGTCAGGCTCCTTACTCTCCTGATATGGCCCCCTGCGACGTTTGGCTGTTTCCCAAACTCAAGAGGAGATTGAAAGGAGAGCGATTTTAGACAAGAGATGACATCATGGCTGCAACGACATCTGAGCTTACTCCATTCCGAAAGAGGCCTTCTCAGAATGCTTCCAACAATGGCAGCACCGCTGGGAGAAGTTTGCGGAGTCCCAAGGGGACTACTTTGAAGGGGATTAGGTTTCCAACGCTCAAATTATCCCAGTTTTTTTTTTCCCACCAAATGTTGGATACTTTTCTAACATACATCATACACTGACTTTCAAATCTTTCACTTGAGTTTCTTCGAATAACAAAAAGCAGCACTGCACCGCGGATAATTTAACACTCGCAAAGAAAACATCAGACATAAGAGAGAGAAGCTATCATAACTTTCAGTAGAACCTAAAGAATTAAGAAGATTAACTTAGGTGTTTACCTTCTACGACAATGTGAAATTCATCTTGTAATAATTGCTCGTGTCCTGCAGGGCCGTCTTCACTAATCATGCTGTCGGTGAAGTACAGGCTGCATCTGTGCAGGCAGCTCGGAAGACTCTGCAGCATTAAATACTGCCAGTTTAACAAGCTGAAATTGGGTGACGCTCACCATGAAATCTCCGAACGGGAGAATATAACCCTTTTTATTAAAGAAGTTCAGCACATAGCCAAAGCATAACAAGTTAGCTGTCATTGGCGTGTAATTGCCAAATTGATTATGTTCGAATGTACCAGGAAATAGTTTATATAATTGTAGCACTTCATTTGCCTTCACAAATGCGCGATTTGAATCAATTCGCATATTATACCGACAGGGAGCTAGAGGGGCCCCTTACCAGGTCCACCACATTTCATGCGAGAGCCAACAGGTCAGACGAACAATTGCCCAACAGAACATGCACTGTTTGCAACGACATTCCTGGCCATTACGCAGTAGTGGTTAATCAGCCGACCGTAGAGCATATATTGCCACCGCCGCAAATGCAGAACAAATAAAGAGGGGAAAAATATTTGGAGCTTGTGGGACTGTGATGTGGTCCCTCAGCTCTGATACATAGAACAAAGCAGTGATGGAACACCACTTGCACGCAATTAGCTCAGGCAGGGAATAACTGTTTGCAAGAGCAATTATGCTAGACTCCTGGCAGTTAGTGTGAAATAATTCAATTCAGATTACTACAATTATGAACATATTTAAACATTTCTTACAGTGTAGAACTACCTAGACACAATGACACCTGCTAAAAGGTCTTTTGAGACAGCTATGTGCGGTTACGAAGTACTTTTAGTCAAAAAGCCCATTAAAACAAGCCTTATCACAGCATCTAATCAGTGATAAAAGGTTCACACAGTTATGTAGTGGTTAAATGTTTTATGGACAAACATTGAGCATGAAATAGAGAAAGCAAGATACTTTCTCTAGCGTCCTCAATTTTTTGGCCAGGAGAGTTGTAGCGTACCTTGGTTGCTTAACACACTGCACTGCAAGCTTGGTGCATTGTTTAATATAGAAACATCTTTAGAATAACTTCTTCTTAGGTGAGATGGTGTTTGCTAAACATAGTAGCGCTCTGTCCCTATTATCTTCTATTTCCCTTCTTTTCTGAACCTAAAACTACTACAATATGTTTGATAAGCATTTTATTGCTACGTCATGCGAGCGTGTCGTCAACCGACAACAGAAAGCGCATCTCGTGACGCCAACTTGAGGGATAGCACACTGCTTAATGCCATGACGTAACCCCAGTAGAACATAAAAACGAGGCATGCAAAATAAAAACTTCTTTTTCTTGCTTGGTTACCAAGACATTCACTTGTAACGCAACGCTTTTTACCTAGTTGCTTGCAGCTCATAAGAGACGTGCCTGTTAAATAATGCCAAGGGCAAGGTTAGTTTCACAATAGATCTTGGTTTCTACTGCGAAAGAAAGAGAAAACATACCTCTAGCAGAAAAACAAGACTGGTTGCCTTCAATGTGTAGGACTGCAGAGCCTTCTCGTGAGTGATCTGAAAAGCACGTGTAATATTGAAAGGCATGCCATACTTTGAAGTCACTAGTGGTGATACATGACTATCAAGGACATTAATAATCAAAAGAGCCATGCTGGTTGACAAGCAGATAGCTGGACTGCTAAAAAGTGCTAACTTATTTTAAGAGTGCAAAAAAAAAAAAAAGTACAAAGAACATTACGTTGTTTGACATATGAATCAGCTGGCAAATGTCCCCAATATTGTTTCATGCCTTTGCTGGACAAACATGTTATAAGTATTTTCCTATCATCAAAACACCTCCACTCTGTACCTGAGGGCTCCTCTTTCACAAGTGGTGAGGACTTCTCATAAACTATGGCAGTCTTCTTAGCAGCACCTAGGATATAAAAAAAATGTATTTCAACAGTTATCCAAAAGCATGAAATGAGAAAGAGCTCAACAAATAAAGCTTGTAAACATTATTTACAACTCTCTGAAGTGATGCTTCTTGACGGCACTGATGGAGAATTGCAGTCATCATCACTGTCTGATAAATACACGGTTTTCTGGAAAGTTCTCTGGCATTTTCGTTTGGCAGGAGGTGCTTCAGTTTCATTGCTTGGACTTTGGCACAGCAAGTCATTCAGCTTTCCTTTTGCTTTCTCATAGGAAGCTGAAAAATAAAATTAAAATGCATAAAGAAAAACAAAGGCACATGGTCACCTTCTTGAGTTGTTCACGTACAGTATAAGCCTATGAAAGTGACGTCATATCTTTTCCAGTGCGGTTCCAGATCAACACTCTTCTTGGCCAGTCGAGCAGCGACGTCAGCATTCGTTGGAGGCCATGCACATGCTTGTCCTCTGATCCATTTGCATGGTACCACGGTGACCGTGTTAAATTCTTGAATATGAACTACTGCAAACGACATCTGGAAAAGATAAATACCGCTCAATACAGCGGTAGCATGTGCATTACCACAGCTAAAGCGCTATTAATCCTTATGCTTCGACTTCTTCACAGTTTTTCCGATTTGTACAATACTTTCCGTTGTGCTAAGACCTAACACAGCATCAAGTGCGATTTTGAAAGTGTCCGCTACAGGTGCACATGAATTTTATGAATACTATAACGAGCCCTGAAGGAACCACAGAACTACTTATTACACTGAACTGAATCAAACAAAAACATGGACAGGTAACAAGCACTGAAGTTTGATATTTAAAGAGCAATAAAGCATTAAATTGATTAACACAGTACACATGAACATCCCACACACGCAAAAAAGTGACTATGGCTGCATTCAGTAATGTAATTTGATTAAAGCAAACTCATGCGCGTATAGAAAATACAGCATGATCGAAGCGGTGAATCGGGCTAGTGGCACATAATTCTGGCACACTACGGCATAAAAAGCACACAACGGAATGAAAGAATACAAACGACACAAACACAAGCATTCGTTGTCATTTGTGTGCCTCCCATACATTTTTTTTTGCGCTTTAGTGAGCCAGAAACCCGGCAATTATGCAATAAGACTAAATACAGGTACTGCTTGCTCGCTAGACCTATTGCTCTAAATTCTCCCTACAAAGGGGGTCTTTCTGAACAGCACGTCCGCTAATCCTCATAAATACAAGGCAAACCCTATATTTGCGCGAGCACGATATGAATCCACAAATGAATAGGCACTTTCTTTCTGGGACACGTTTTTTTCAAGCTTAAGTACGTCATGAGCATTCACGCACATTCTATAAGAAGAATAGCCGTAAAAACGAGCACCAGGCATTGTCTGTCGCTCGCTTGTTCGCGCTTAAATGCTAAAATTTACCATTTACAAAACCCAAGCGATCGGCGACGGCGGCTATGCCGAGAAAGAACGCACATGGTAACCAACATCGAGTCAAAATGTAGCA
Source organism: Rhipicephalus microplus (assembly GCF_013339725.1). NCBI lineage: Eukaryota > Metazoa > Arthropoda > Arachnida > Ixodida > Ixodidae > Rhipicephalus > Rhipicephalus microplus. The sequence goes on from NC_051165.1 coordinate 255,491,810, forward strand.
GTTGTACGCGCACAATCGTTCAAACGCTGCACCGCATGGCAGAGCACGCGGTCTAAAGCCTTGGTACTGGTCCAAACAAAAGCCTTGGTAAAGCCGGTCCAAACAAAAGTCAACGGACCTCCCGATTGCTGCGAGCGCATCATGTCCACTCGACGTTAAGTGCTCAGCATACAATGAGAAAAAGGAATGACAAAGCGTACAAACTTGTGTACGCAATGAAATGTTTCTACCGTGTGGAGAGCATTGTCGAAACTCGAGTCTGCACTGTCAGTCACGCTCAAACATTCAAGATGGGCATAGTTACCTTTTCATTAGCGTTGACAACAAAATCCTGCGATGCGCTGCCGCAAGAACCCACACAACATGCAAACCAGACCGACGCCTACCAACTTACCGGGCCCGAAAAATCCCGCGAAAACTTAGCAAATCACTGTGATGATGATGTGCAAAAATTGCTTCGCAACAATGTACTTTATCAAAACAATAAGAGTGTTACGCGACTATTATATTTTAAAAACAACAATCTTAAGTTAGTTATTTACAATTTCTTGCTTTCTGTATATTAGTTGTGCGAAAAAAAAAAAAATGGTTTTAATTGAGCCAATCCGATCTATATCCAGACACTTCTGTAAATTTTGGTTTCTAAACAACCGTTCGGGGGATCAGTATGCTTTCTGCTCGGTTCTTTCTCACTAGGTTCTCTCATTTATGGCTGAGCAACTGTGCGAAAAGGTAGGAACGCGCACATTGGTGTTCCTCGATGTATCAATGAATATATGAAGTTCGCTCACGCTCCAAAAATGACCAATGTTGTGGTTGCAGTTTCTGAAGGTTATTCAGTTTTCCGTGATCACGTTGTCGTAAAACTTATGTTTATAACCAAGTTCTCGTTGTAAAACGAAAAAAAAAATCTATCGGTTTATTGACTATCAGAGGCGCTTCAGTTTTATGAAGTTGTTCCCTTTCTTCTTGGCCCTGAATAGCTTACCCCGGACCCTTGGTTCCCGGCTGGCGTCGTCCGATTCAACCCATGTCACGGACTACGTACCAGAGGATGCTGACGTTGTTCTGAAGGATCCTGCTGAAATCGAGAAAAAGAAACAGCTTGCCGAAACCATCACTATTGACACGCCAGTAAGCTGCGCTTAACAAACGTCGTTTCAAGATAAGGGCGCCCGGTTGACTTACTGGGCTGACAAGTTCAACCGAATTTTCCGCAACACGTACAGCTGCCCATGTTTTTTTTTTTTTTCTTTGAACCTGAACGTGCGAGCATCAACCGCCGAGTCTAAATGCCCGTTCCGGGTGCCCGGTTCCCGGAACAGTCTAGCAGGAGACATCTGCACAGGAATGTTCATCGCTAACATGCTCCTTGATTTCGCCGCTGTGATCGACAGAATGGTCGACGCTCGCACGTTCAGGTAAAAAAAAAACTACCAAAAAAAACAAATGGGTAGCTGTACATAGAGGTTTTTAAGTGACGGTACGGTCGATAGTGCGGCGTAAATATGTGGTCCGTTATTTTCGTTATGTGCTGCATCTTGCACTACTTGAGCGTCAACTGGAGTTCGCTCTGCCGTGTTTATCGAGCACTGCCAGATCAATTTGCTCATTTCGTCGAAGTGACCATTGAGGAACAGTATCTGCAGCTACTTCTTATTTAGTAAAATTGTTTAGCTTGGGTGCCTTATTTGAACAGTTTTTGACTGATAATAAGCCTCAACTAGCTGCTTGACACATCCAAAATTTTGAGTGTCAGCACAACTTTAAATCTTATTTAGGTTTCGTTATGATTAGTTGTAGTACTGTGCATATTTCCGTTAATTCGCATCTATGTTGGAGCAGTTGTAAGTATTGTTAAGTTAATTTGGTTTGAGTAAGATTGAGCTGCATATCATGATTCCGACCTTTAGCGACAATACATTTGGCTCAAGAAAGAGGAGAAATGCGTTTTCCGTGTTTAGTGCCGCATGCAAAAATACAAACTAGGACAAGAAAAAGTGGTGGTACACAGTGTAAAATCATACGCCACTGAAGTACATAAAAGGCACAACATTCGGCATGCACTTCGACATTTTTAGGAAGACCCGTGAATAAATCCATATCGCAGTAATGTTGACCTTGCAGGCCAGATATGTGTGGGACGAACAGTGTAATACCCGTGCCACATGGGCATAGAAAATGACATTTGGTGGCGAAGGCCTTCAGTTTCCGGATGACATTCGTTTCGCCGGCACTGCTACACGTCCAAAGCGAATGACATTTGACTTGATGATGTCGATCACAGCACCTTCCAAGTGAGCATTGAGTGAATAGCAATAAAAAAAATTAAGAAGCATTTACAAGCTTCATACACATCAGATAATCATCAAATGTAGAAATAAGCGTATTAAGCTGTCCTAAGTTTTAGTTTCTTGCTTTGTTTTACAACGTTGCAGCCGACCGTAGGAACCTAAGCCAACACTAGTCAGATCCACAGAGTAAATAGACACTAAAATTGACAAGCGTTTTATTATCAATACTTTATTTTCTTCGTATAACGTTCAAAGCATCTTTTTAAGACTTTAGTGCAAATAAACGACGGGAAATTTCATTTTTAGCTCGATATGATTTGTTTTATATACTTTCAGGTAAATCGCACTTCGCGAGCTGTGTCATCGAGAGTAGGCATTTCTCAGTCAACTGAGTTCTGGCGAAGGCAGTTGGTGGCGAATGGCATTCGAATGGCATTCGGATGAATGCCATTTTGTTCGCCCGTGCGGCACCGCGCGAATGGCAATAAATCTGAAGGCATTCAGGGGTAAATGCCATTTTTTCTGCCCGTGTGGCACGGGTATAATTCACTTTCTGAACTGGCCTTCTGGGTAATGTTGAAACTTCTATCGGTGGGTCAATGTAGAGAATATATGTGCAGTAAAAGCAAAGGTAATGTGTGGGTTTATCAGGAGAAAGTCAGAAAAAAAATTAGTGGATGCGTTCATGATAAAGGAAAATCGTAGTGGATGGACTTTGTGAACTCTGATAACACTGAGGTTTCACAAACGTTAACAGTTCAGCTAGTAATGATTGATTTGAGTGACTAGTATGATATGGATGAGTATTTATTCCTAAAAGGACATTTTCTGTTCATCACACATTCTATAAAGGCATACCGTTATGCATTTAAGGTCCCATATATATATATATATATATATATATATATATATATATATATATATATATATATATATATATATATACATATTATATACATCTGTCTTCATGCTAGTTGTAGCATCATGAGCAGATAAGTTCACCAAAAAAATACAGAATACAGTGTGTATAAAGCTGTATGTGTCACTTAAAATGGTCTAATCTGAGACATGCAACTCTGGCTCAAGCCAACATTGCAGGCAGACATTTGTGAAAGCTTTAGAGGGATGCCGAAGAAAAAATAACCTTCTCTTGTATCACTTAATTACTCTTCCGTATTACCTATAGTATACATTTTTTGTGTCAGAGAATGCTTCGTAAGCGAGAAAATGCACAGGAAATGACAGGTGGTGCTGCAAGCTTCAGCTTCCCTCACAAGTCCATTGTGGTGTCATAATTTTAAAAGTGCTGTCAGGGATTACGTAATTCCTTAATATCAAAGATTAGGATTTGAATTTGGCAGGATCCAGATACTTCAATAGTTTTTTGAGGTCTTATCGAGCAAATGTGGTCAGCACATAAAAAAAAAAAATTGGAATTTCTGATGTCCATCAACATTCAAGTGTTAAGATTTCCACATGAAGTTAAAACTAATCCCGACCCTAGTTTTCCTTTACAATGAATGCTTGAATACAAATATGCCAATTCAAAGAGCAGTTCATCAGCACAAGCCGATTTTGTCTATCACTTTAGTGTCTTTTCAATTGCTGTTTGTTTGGAGTAATGATTTACATGGTGCTTTCAGTGCACTATCACTGCAGCTGCCCTTTTTCTTTTTACATTGTAACTCAAACTTTAAGCACAGGTTTATTTAATCGTGTTCCATAGTAAAAGGAACTTGGTGTGGTCGTGCAAAAAAAAAAAGATTCTTCCCTTGTGTTTGTAGATGGACATCTCGTGCCTCAGTGGTGTACCCGAAGAGCACATAAAGACACGACGTGTGCGCATCTTCATACCTGCCCGTAACGCCATGCAGTCCGGAACCCACAACACTCATAAATGGAAAATGGAATTTGACAACCGAGAACGCTGGGAGAATCCGCTCATGGGTTGGTGCTCTACGTGAGTCACGGTTCCAGTGTTCTCTTGCTTAGCTACTGTATCTCCCTTGACTGAATGCTAATCAGTGCTCTCTCGTGTTGTTTGATATCCAGACAACTTTATTTAGAGCTTTGTAGAAATACTCTACTGTTCTTAGATGTTTTAAACATGAAAGTCGATGTCTCATAACAAAAAAAAAAAAACGGATATATATTGTGTGTATTTTGTGTACTACTACAGGTGAACCTCTTTATAACAGACATGCCCTGGGGAGCAATAGTCCCTTATATGAGGTGTTTCTTGTAAACAGCAAACCACGTATGTCTTCTTTTCAACACTTGTTATGCAGGCACATTGGTGTCTTGTACACCTATTTGTCTCTTACATCACTGTCCTCTATAAAGGGTTTGACTGTACATGTTTTGAGTCAAGGATCTAAATAAGCTGCTAATATAGACAAGAGTGGCGATGTGGGCTTGTTGGTGAAACATTTGAAAGAAATTTATGTAGCACGAGGCGAAAAAACGAACACAGGAAAGAATAGACTGAGAGGACAGAGCGCTCTGTCCTCTCAGTCTATTCTTTCCTGTGTTCGTTTTTTCGCCTCGCGCTACATAAATTTGCTAATATAGTATTTCTTAGTTGTGTTCAACACTTTTCAAACAGGTCAGAACAGCTTATTGAAAGGGCATGTTCTTTGGCTGTACCATTTTTCATCTCAAATTTTAGCATGCTGATTATTATCATTATATTGAAAATCTTTCACTGCAGAGGTGATCCTTTGTCCAACATGAACCTTGATTTTGCAAACAAGGAAGCTGCTATGGCATTCTGTGAGAAAAATGGTAACTCCCTTTCATTGTTTTCAGTGTACTGTCATATTAATTTAAAAATACTGACTACAATTAATCGAGCTTTTCTTCACCCCTAGGATGGGATTACTACATCGATGAACCCGCACCAAAGAGACCGCCTCGAAAGAACTACGGTGATAACTTCTCCTGGAACAAGAGAACAAGGGTCTCCACAAAATAATGCGATGTAGCTTGTTTTGGAAAAATGTGATTAGCCAGATAGACGAATAAACTGCCCTAACTTCATTCGTCAACTTTCAACAGGTTCACTTTGTCTCATTAGCGGGGAAATCTGAACTGCAGTAATAAGTCACGCTTATGCAATAGCAACATCATAATTTAAAAGGACGCTTCAAAAGGTTGTCACGAGATGCCGTTTTGTGCGAAGCAATGCCACTCAGTAGTTTTTTTACCAGCTCTTCATTGCTGAACGCCCATTACAGCGCCTGTTTTTGACTTGATTATTTTTTGTCACATGAAAAAAGTAGAGTTGCATCTTAGAAAATCCAGAGACTCAGTGTTACAAACTGCCCATGGCGGCCTAGTGGTTACAGTGCTTGGCAGCCAACTAAATGATGCGAGGGTGCTCCCAGCCTCTGCAATCACATTTCAGGGGAGCAAACTGTTAGAAGCCTGTGTACTGTGCAGTTTTAGTGCACAGTACACAGGCTTATACCTACTGTGCTTCAAGATACCGTAGATATATTTACGGTATGATGTAAGCTTGGTATCTTTACATATATCCTATACTTAGTGTGTTTACAGTACCAGGCTTACTGTCCTATAAACCTCTATGTTATCATATACGATGTACGGTACGCATGCAGTATACTGTAATCGTACCAGGTGTGTCGAGAGTGAAAAGACATGCAGGTATTTCAATACGACTTCCATGTGATTGCAGAGGCTGGGAGCACCCTCTGCAATCACATTTCAGTGGAGGCAAACTGTTAGAAGCCTGTGTACTGTGCAATTTCAGTGCACATTAAAGAACTCCAGGTGGTCGAAACTATTCGGAGGCCTCTACTACGGTACATCTCGTAGTCTGAGTCTTTTTGAGTTGTTAAACTATGTAAACATAACCGTCAATGTCACAGGCCTCAAAAACATGCATCTCACAGCTGCAGTCTCACAACTTGTAGGTGAATATTAATTTTCACGTGGGCTATGTTAATATTTGTATGGATTACAAGTGTTAACATGGTTCACTTTTTCTATTTTGCCACTTGGCAACTATTTATCCCTTGCCATACGAAAAACAACTGTCTGCAAAGGTACCCTAATCCATTGCTCAATTCAAAGAGAAGAGAGTGAGTACAGAAAAGAGGTGGTATGACATGTTTAGTTTCGTCGCAGTACATTTTATTCTCTATTTCAAGATGACACTAAAAATATGGTGTAGCCTGACAATCAGCAGGAGTGGAGATGTGGAGTTGCCAAGGATGCAATAACAGTGCTCGCAGATAAAAACACTGCAGCAGAGCTTTTTAACTACCATGCGCAAGTGCTTGTAATAACCTATCATAACCTACTTAGCAAGCACACCCTTCCCCTTTCAGAGAGAATTTAGAACGTGTGCCAGTGACCGAGCAAGCCCTCTCCCAATGTAATTTTTTTTACGGGCGAAGCACCTTATGGTCCCGGCTTCGTAGTGAGTCATGTCGTCGTCACGGTCCATTATAGACGGGTATGCGCCACAAAAATTGGGTACATTCCAGTACCCGCCACCGGCTTGTACATTGTATATTATGAGTGAAAGGTTCGTCGTCACTGCCTAAAACATCATGTTTGCTTCAGCAGCAGTGTCAGAATCGCCAACGAAATTCACCAGGGCGCTCAAGTTTCTTACCTAAAACCAGAGAGACAAACACGGATTTCTACGGTAAAGTTATCTGTTTGAAACGCCACTTTTTGAAACACATCTGAAAAGTGGTGGTGCTATACTCGCCTCCATTCCAATAAGAATGAAGGCAACAGTTTGCCCAACAAAATAATCGATGATGCTGGTGAGGCTGAAACACCCTTCCCGACATGCTCAGTTTTGGCCTTGGCCCCGCTAGTATGCTATGGTACGAAGAACTTTATTAAGGTCCTGAGGATCGGTCCAGGACTGATGCTGGCTGCTCTCACGTCGGGACCGAGAGTCCAGGCCCCTCTGCCGCCGCACGGGCCCTCTGGAGAGCCCTGAGTTGGTCCGCCAACGCGTCACTGTGCAGCATTCGCTGCCACCACTGTTCACCGTGAAAAGCCGCACCGGCCAATTCTGAGCAGTGCCAGAGCATGTGTTCAAAATCGAGCAACCGCTAGTGCCTCATCAAGAAAGTCTCTTAAAGCAATGTGGTTTATTACCTCAGTCAGGCCATCCTTCTGTCTCACATTGCTCATTATCAGTAATTTCGTTGTGGAGAACATTGGCACATACTGTATGCTTCTATGGTTTCACGTTAGTGGAGCTAGAAAGCCTTTCTCTAGAAGCCTCACCCCTCCACAGCTTTCAATCACCCATCTTGCTGTCGTGAGCTCAATTTTTTTCTTATCCCGGGCTGCAATTTTTTCATCCTTTTCGTCATCTTCTTACAAACATTTCTAGTTAGATTTTTTTTCAGTCCAGCTGTTGGTACCGCTTGCACTGGTCCTGTTGTGCCATTTTTTGAACCTGTTTTCCACTCCAGAGTCCTGCAGCAGTGGTTTTTTGGAACCAATGTTCCGAGTCTGTAGATATACAATTTCTGAGAACTATTACAGTGCGGTGCCTCATGGTCGCATTTGGAGTTGTCAAAAATTGTTGAAACATATGAAAAACATGTTCCTTCCCTATTCATAACACACAATATTTCAAGCAAGGATTCCATCCACTTCAGTAAAAACAAGAAATGCACTATATTCAAAGCATTTTTTCAAAAGCACAGGTGTGCATTCTTCTTAGAGGCTATTCCACCACTGTACTGAACTTTGATCTGCGACTGAGCAAAGGCCAACCCTCCAAATCTTGTCCGATTATGATTATTTTCAGTGTAGGAGGAAGCTTGCTTGGGGAATTAAAGCAGTCGTATCATTGCAAATCTGGCCACAAAAGGTAATGTAGCCTGTGATGCAAGTGTTTGAGTTGAAATTATGTTGATAAAACATGAACTGAAATAAGTAGAGACAAAGCATGTGCATTAAATGGTCCTAAATTGCCGCATTTCGACCTGTGAGCAATGTACAGTACTCAGAAGATAAGAATGGAGTGAAGCTCCACACTTGGGAAAAGGTTAAGAAGAGCAAGATAAAGTAAAGTAATCATTCAGGCTATCTACACTTAATTTTTTAGAGTTCAAAACAAGAATTTGTGTACGTGTGTGGTTAGAATAGTAGATAAACTTTGCTTTCCTGGATTTTTAAAGTGTAGCTTTGCTTTACTTTAATAGGAGGGTCGCTAGCTGTGTGAATGAATAAAATACTAAAACGCTCACCATTTCCAACTCATGCTTTATAATTGTTGGGAGTTCAATGTACAAAATGCATGATATGCCTATGAGGGACGCTTTAGTAGAGGACTCCAAAAATTTTGGCCAAGTTAGGTTTTTTAACACGCATGTATGTGGGTTCTTTAATGTATAGCTATGCACACGAGCTCCAGCATTTTACCACCCTCGAAATATGATAGTGACAGCCAGGATTTGCACCTGTGACCTTTGGGTCAGCAGTCAAGCGTCATAACTACTAGACCACTGTGGCAGCATCTAACATAGCCACATTTCGTCCTACGACAGTAACATTTCTTTCTTTGAACATATAAAACTATCACGGAATCTCAAAAAATGTGTGTTAGCCCTGAAGTGAATCAGTTTAACTGTCAAAAAAGCCATTGAGGCCCCGAATTATCGTGCAAAATCCGAAAATGGGGTTATTCAGTCCTTTCATACTTGAAGTTGTATCGCAGAGACTCGCAATGGTTACCTGGTCGGTGTATTGTTATTACCTCTCACCTGCGCGCTTAGAAAGTGCATAGGTGAGTTAATGCGAGCTCTCACCATCTGCACCTCAGTAGCACACCTTCACCATATGGTGGAACTGACCCAATTCCTTGAACAGAGATATACAGATACTACTCAGTGCAGTTTCAGCTACAGTTTTGTAAGAACTAAAACAAGAATGCCTCTACTACGTCGATTGTACCACTCCTATGCTGGCAGCGCATTGCTAGGCTTTCGAGATGGCACAAGTTTGAAAAACGTCATTTTATATGCACCTTTTTTTCTGGAATGCTTCATTAAATCGGTTTTAGCGGAGCAGTTTGTTTGGCTATTTCAAGTTTTTAAAAGCAGTAAGCCTATAGGAAACTGAGGGGTAATTCCGAATTTGTTCATCATATCAGGACATTTGTAAAATCGTGTTTCATGAAATTGAATTTCAACTGTATTTGTAATCATAGTTAAAAGATCAGCCTTTAAAGATCACAAGAAGACAACACATTTAAGAACCTAAGATTACCTGCTAGCATAATGCATTTGGCACTGCTCTCTTGAAAGCTGAGTGGTGATTAAAAGCTCCTTACCTTCTTCTGCATTGCATATCCTAATGAACCTGCTGGAATAAAATATTGTGTATGCAGTGAATCAGATGTTATGTATGAAGCACAGTACCAGTTTTGGTTGCTAGCCTTCACAAATCATGTTGAAGAAACAATGTGCTTAGAAAGCCCGCAAGCTTTACCTAGTAATGTAGTGCATTAGAGACTTCCCTGCTGAAATTTGTTCATGCAACACAAAATAAGAAGGGGGTTAGCACCATTTGAGATGTGGGTACACCCACAACTCGAGTGGAAGTGAAATTGAAATTAAATTTCACACTACTTCTACATGTTCATTATTTACACATGGTAAATTTCAGCGGCGTGCATGTCTAGAACACAATGCAGGCAGATATTAAGACTGCCTAAGCAGTTGTTGTCAAGGAAATGAGGGTGAAGAAAAAGTTAGAGTAAATGGCACCTCTGTACACAACGCTTTTGTGAATCTTCACTTGATTTTTATGGTTTTAAGACAAGCAATTTATTTTCACTGCAGCTTTGACATGCTATAATATAAAATAGATGCGATGAAATCACAAAAAAAAAAGGTAATTAGCAATGTCTACAATGCTAGTCTTCAATATGACATAATTATATGATTGTGGTATGAACAAAGCTGACTTATGTACATATTTTTGATCCATGTATAGATACCAAATGTGCACAATGAGTTCCCGGCACAAGGTTTGTCACAGTTCATCTATAGATGACGCTCTTTGTGACATTTTCGTCCCATCATGGGACACTGACTGAAGTGAGTGTGGTACGTGCCTCAGCAGCGTCTTGGACCATGTAGGTTCCCGAGCGACGATTCATCTGCAAATGAAACACACTTTCTCCCACCTTCCTACGAGCTATAGCTCGCTTTCTGAGTCTTCTGCGGACAAACAAAGCGATGGCAAGGATTGCTATTACGGCCAAAGCAGCAACCATGACAAGCAGAGCCACAGGTACACGAGTCAGTCTTTGGCGCCCAGTAGCAGCGACCCCAACTGCAACATCGCTGTTGTAGGCAAGCTTTGCCGGCACGATTTCATGACAGTCTCCAGGAATGTGCAGAACCGTCTGGCTGAAGCACACATCATAATCACTGTCTTCACTGATGTGAGCCACCAGGACTTGACCGGAAGTGTAACAAGGTGCCTCTGTCTGTGTCAGTAGATCCTTGTTACTGAGCACCGTCACATTAAAACGACAATCTGACTGGTTTGGAAAAGGAGGTACAAAATGCCATCGAAGAATGAGCCGATGTCCAGCCAAAAGGCCACTGTGAAACCTTAGATGATGCAGGAACTCGCCCTCTTCTGTCTTCAGCACTGGCATCTGAATTTCCTTCTCTGTTGTAACCGCTGATGTGTCAATATGAGTGACAGCCACAGTGCTGTCATCAGGACCCTGTTGTATTCACTCGAACCGTTGTAGGTACTGTCACTGGTGGTGTTGACTTGATATCAGTTGTGTTAACAATGCTGCAACTACGAGCCACTTCTGTTTCATTTCTGAATGCTACTAAGCATACCTCATACTTAACTCCCGGCTTTGTCTTAAAATGTGGAACGTTCTGTTTTGTGAACTCGGAGGACAAGAACCAGGCAAGTCGGTGCGCACCTTTGCCCCAATAATGACGACAGTCAGTAGGCATCTCAGTTTATCAAGACGATCGCTAACGCTATGTGCATTCCATGTGACCGAGAGTTTGTCGTCATATTGTTCTACGTTTACTAGCGTGAGATGCCCATTAAATGGCACCATTGTTGTAGGTTGTGTGACGTTTGGCTCCGAGGTTGTTGGTGATGTGACTTTGGGTACGTTAGTTGTTGAAAACAAGGTTTCAGTTATTGGCACGGATCTCTGTAGAGCACTGAAGTGAATCAAAATCAAAGTCTATAATGCGTGTGCTATCGTCGCATACGGCCGAAGACAGAGTTTCTTCTGAAAAGTTTCTGTATTTCAGGAGCATGCCAAAGCCTTGGACTTGACAGACACAGCCAAGAAAATTTCCTGCAAGAGTTGAAAACCAAATAAGTGACATGTCCACTTGTACCACTGATTGCTAAGTATTGAATGGAACCACAAATCCGCCATGTGTAAGAAGTAAATAAGCATTATGGCGACAGGTCATTCGCCGATAAACAAGTTTACTTATATGCATTAGTATTAATAATTGTATTAATCTTCTTAAGAAATATGGTACACTAGATTGCTGACAAAGATAAACAGAAAGGCTAAGGACTGTGCTCTACAATATCCAGTATCCATCCATACAAGGCTGGGCAGTAATAAAACACACATATAGACACATGCACACACACTGCAAGCACTCTGTGCACTTGATACCCAGCAAATGCACGTCTCTTGCAAGCTGCAACACAACTGCATATAGCAGTGGGGAAGGAAAAACTGCCAGGACCTACACATGGTTCAAATCACAATTAACACAAAAACAGGCAAAGGAATATTGCTTTGTCTGAGCATAAGTTTGTGATCTACACTCTCTGCAGTCGACCTTCTTAGTGTTGTTATATACTCTGTTGTTTTACGAATATACAAGGTGTGATGTTGCTCTCGGGCTATGCTTTACAGTGTGCAAAACGCCTTAGGCACTGCGATGTGAAATATTGTTTACTGTGACCTTATAGTTACACTGGATGGCCTGTCACTGTAATTTAGATTGAACAAAGTACATATGATACTAAGCAAACTGGCATGCAGCTGCCAATGTTAGTGGCACAAAAGATTAGACATAGAGAGCCCTAACTGCCTTCTTTTTGCTAGTAGAATTTTTCTTGCACTAAAATTTGTACTGCATATAGAGAGCCAGTTTTATTTATTACCATAAAAGTGGGTAACATATGTTGATACATTTATTTTACCCTCAGGTTATTTCTTTTACCCTTGGGCTACACTGCATATTTCAGAAGGGGAAGGGCAATGCACAACAATAAAAAACAAGGAACACAAAGCACATGTCATACAAATATAGCAACTGATTGGTGCAAAAATATAAATACTGCTAACAAATTCATAAAAAAATGTAAATGAGCAATAATCTTATTTTTATTAGATCGTAAAGGCAATATGCTGAATAAAGTAATTATTGAACAAAACATAGAGAAGTAATTATGTAATCACTGTTTTAAGAATATTCTCAAACTGAATTGTGCAAGTGATACATGTTAACGATGCTAGCAGGTAGCTTTCATTTACCGCAAAATCTTGGGAGATGACTGGGCATATGTTACTGTATTGCAATGGGGAACTAACTTTTTTTTGGTCTTTACGGCAGAGAGAAATAAAGGGTGTAAGTTGGATTAATCGACGCAAACTATCAGTTTATGATAAAAAAATTATAAAACAAGCAAATGCGAGTGAGCTTTTAGCCAGTGGCTAGCATGATGATGTTTAGAGATGCCTCATATTGGATGACAAGGTTTAATTTTCCCCCATGCTGAAAACTGATGCATAGAACAAGCGAATGCTGTAATGTATGAAAAAATAATAAACAAGAGGGTACAGTTTTAAAAGAAAAGAGTGACATCTGCCCGTTAGCAGCACAATGCTCCAAAGATTTCCTTGCAGCCTTGTGCTACAAATGGACAGATGCCGATTATCACTTTCATAACCGTTCTCCCACTTTGCACGAAATCTGCAGAACTGATTTAGCATAGCAGATAGAGTTCTTATAGGTAGTACCCAAGACAAAAACTTATATTATGGCACACCAAACTGACAATATAACTCAATAAAATGAGAAAAGTGACCCATTTGTGGCAAGAATTGAACTCATGGTTTAATCTACAACAACGGCTGTCAACACCTACTTAATCAACAAGGGCAATGAGCAGAACAACACAGTTGGTGTTGTATGTAGTAAACTTAATACTTGTAAGTCAATCTAAAATTATCTAGTTGAAAACAACCAGTCCACACACAATCTCAAGTGGTTGCTATTAGCAGCCTATTAAGAAATGTTAACTTTATCTTTTGTAGCTCTCGATACCTATGACAGTAGCTTGGCAGTAATAATTCTGCCAGATAGTTGGAAATGCTACAGGTTACAAGGCATTACCTTTTTCTCTCTTAAGCTCTCTTGAATAGACCTTTTAAAACAATGTAATCCAAATAAGAAGGAAATATAAAAACTGGCTTACCATTCAGCTTAATGATTCTTAGATGGGGACTACGGGTGAAGGCTCCGGCAAAAATGTATTCTATGCTGTTTTGTGACAGGTCAATGTACTCCAGCTCGTTCAGGTCTGCAGTGTGGTTCTGATTGATATAAGTCAGATTATTGTTTGACAAGTCGAGGGTGGCAAGCGAGTGCAGTCCCAAAAATGCTGTAGAGTCGACAGTAGAAATTTCATTGTTGCTAAGGTTAAGCAGCTTTAGGCTTCCGATCCCTGACAGAGATTGGCTGTTAATTCTTTTGAGCTTGCACCAACTTGCGTCCAGAGTTTCAAGCTTCAGTAGAGGCTCCAGCCAAGTTTTTGAGATCATTGTCATTGGGTTATGAGATATTGATAAGATTTCCAACGAAGCCAGCGAAAAAAATTTTGGCTGGTCCAAGGCATTGTAGCTTACATTCAGTGTGATAAGGCTTGGTAGATCAAGTTTCGTTGTTGCACTCGTGAGACTGTTGTGGGTGAGGTCAAGATGCTTGAGGGATGCGAGAGAATTTTCTAATGAAACTGATACGAGATGGTTTGAGCTCAGTCTTAAGGTTTCCAGTGTTGTTTTGCCAAATGCTTTTGAATCGATTGCCGACAGCTTGTTATGCGACAAGTTGAGGTCTTCCAAATGTTCCATGTGGTAGAAAGTGCCAACAGCGATCGAAGACACTCGGTTTTTCTCAAGGGATAAGATTCTGAGACTGTGAAGGTTCACAAAAGCGTCTGTGCTGAGCTCCGTGATAAGGTTGTTTGACAGATTTAGTGAGGTCAGGCTGGAGAGGTCCTGCAAAGCACTGCTAGGAACTGATACCAGCTTGTTCTCAGACAAGTCAAGAGCATGAAGACCTTTTGCTTTCACGAATGCTCCTGGCAGCACAGTAGAAATGTCACTTCTGACAACTTGCAGTTTCTCTATATTTTCCAAAAGCATAGAGCCATTTTCAAGGGAGCCAAGTGACTTGATAGCCAAGAAAAGTACCTGAGAAGGGGCTGCCACTTTGGGCTGCCTTCGAAAGCTTCTCGGACACAGGTGGTAACAATGGGACGTGCGCCTGCTCACCACGGACAGTCCAGCAGAGGAGAGACGAAAGTACAGTTGAGATTGACTTCCTCGTGGGATACAGGAGTATATGCTGGTCCATCTGTAGGGTCTGTAGCAGACAAAGTTGAAGTAGTTTGTGCATCTGCAAGATTCAACAGGAGGATTACGAACCATGTAGCGCTACTTGCCATAGTGAATTTGAAAAGACTGGGGTTTTCTTGGAGGCTGACGGCTTTAACAGCAAGACCCAGTCATAGAACAGGAAAAAGGAATGGCCCGCCAGGCCCCTTCGCAGGATGTGACTTCCTGCCTCTCCTCCTCAGATGTCGACCTTTTGAACACTGTGCCGCTTTTTATCAATACACGTCGGGACGCTCCGGACGAGTCTTTTCCTGAGGATTTCCATATCACTTGTGTAACCTTGTTATACTTTTCATTGACTTTCTCTTCTCTTTTTCTTTTGTGTTACAGCTACAGCAGGATGCAGCAGCGTACTGCCATGTCCGCTCCTTTAATTGGATCTAGCATTCTAATGACCCATTTTTCCAACTAGAGTGATGGCTTTTGGCATTAACTATAAATGACCACATAGGTACATGGTTTGATCAGTGCCTAACCATAGCCTAGTGATACTGCACACTAGGTACAAGTTCGGAAATACAAGTGCTCTTTGCATCAACAGACAAATAAATCAAATTTCTGGGTGTTTCTATTCTGATGCAGCATTGTTTTACAAGCTATGTTCCGTGGATTAAAAGACCAATATTCTAGCTCATTGTGTCAGCAAAACACTGCCATTACCAAAACTAATGAGCATGTTGGTATGCTAGGCACCTTTTTTAACTAATGTCTAATTATTTGTATTTCATTCCAGCACAAATTCATTACAAAAATCAAAGATAATACTAGCAAAATGAAGGATCTCTGCTATAACATTTGAGCAGGCGACACTACATTACAGGCCGTTTATGTGTAGGGCCAACCTTTCAAGAAGTGTTTTACAGAAGTATACAATATCAGATACTATTATTAGTAAATATATATACTGACAGCTTATTAACAAATGTGTTATCAGAGGTGTGCCAATGCATGCAGACTTACTGCACATGTGCACTCTTTTTACCATAGATTTCGTGTTGCAGCAGTCAATGAACACACCTATTCCATGTATGTACGTTTGTGGGATGTGTGGGATTGTTCGTCACAGCTCTCCAGAAAGAGTGGGTAACAAATGGTTCTGCAAGTGCAGCTAGTGAGATCTTACGCAATGTTGCAAAAGTGAGGCACTCAAGTTTTTCCAGTTATAGAGTGGAGCTATAAATGCAGCACTTTTTGTGTTTTAACAATCTATACAGCAAATGTACTGACCACAAGCTGGTCAAGGCAGGAAGGTTAACAGACCACAAATTACAGGGCTTCATGAAAAATGTAATCTGAAAAATAACAATCTGTAAGCTTCGGGCTAAAATTTTTGGTCTCCCTTTAAGATTGTACTGAAACATTTAAATATACTGGGGAACCCACACAAAGTATGTGAGGCAATATGTGGAGTAGATTTTATAGTAGCTAAAAAAACAAACCCGAGCATACTAAATGCATGTGCTTTTGCACGTGCAAAGTGATGATACACATGACATCTGCAAGTGTGCGTTTTTTTTTTTAAGCTGCAGGTGAAAACTTGTGTTGGCACTTGGAACCTACTACGTGCATGTCATGGAGGCACTCTTAACGGGAAGACTTTATAAAAGCCCTCCTGTCCTACCATATAAGCATAATAACCCGCACGGAATTCCAAGCGACAGAGTGCCCTTTTGCACTTCCAGGGAAGTCGAAAATCACGGCGTCGCCTCTGAACAACATACATTACGATGTTTATTTGTTTATGTACACTGACAATGCCACAAGCGGGATATGTAGCCTTAAGTGACAACACGAAAGGCAGAACTACGGCGAAAATTTGTGTTTAATATCGGATACCTATTTGTTTTTTGAGCGAACTAAGTACGTCAGATACGTTTACTTGTGCTGTGATCAAGACAACTTTGTCTTTGGAGCGGGAGCCCTGTGCAGAGAAAAGAAAAAAAACCAGCATAAGCGACAGCTGACAGACTTCCAATAAAGAGACTAACCTTTTCAAGCGACAAGTCACTTTTACGAAGATTCAGGAGTTTCGAGAGAAAGCGGATTAGTTCCGTGTTTGCTTCTCCATCAACGGGCGGTGCAGCAATCTGGACGCCCACAGAGTCGTCGCTGACATCTGCGACAATGTCAGCGCTGAATTTGGCAAAACACAGAGACAGTGTTGAGGACTCACCAGTGATTCTACTTTCACTAGCTCCCGGCTTTGCGCGTACTCGAATTGCAACTGTTCCAGTGTTCGTACTGTAAACAGCGCCGGTTGTCTGCTCGGCTCCTTTGGTATCCTAAAATAAACAGCAATAAACTAGGTGAGCGCAGAGAATTTTGCGAAGTATGCTAGTCACCTCAGCGGATTTGCCGTGTTTACTTGCTGGCTTCGCGCTGCTTTTATTTTTCGGCATAGCTTGGGAAGTGCCTAAACGCCGAATAATTGCGACAAGTGCTCTTCCCTGCATGGCTCTTGCTGTGTGCTTGGCTTGTCTTGCGCGAAAAAATTGTCGTTACAATGAATGATAAAATACACACTAAAGTTTTATGACTAATATTGACGTCGTTTACGTAAAAATAATTAACTCTACATTTAAAGTACAGAATACTTCACAAAGAGACATTTTTATTTTTTTTTGTACACAGGTGCAAACGTCATAACTATCTTGCTTAAAAAAAAAATGTAACTTTTTTTCAGTCAATCCAATCCACAGCTGCTTCCGTGAAGCGAGCTGCAGACGACAAGATCATGTTGGCGAGGCACGCGTCCTTAGGTGGCTCAAAAGTTTTATGATTAAATTAGACAGAAGCCAGACGCAAAATGATTAAGATAAGGTTACCCCGTGGAATATCTAAATTCCAAGTTGCAGTCGCGATCATTCTCGGCGTGGGCTGCACTGTGTACACCTGGTATCCAATGGTTCGGCACCAGCGCGCAAAGGCGATCGCCGAAAAGCAGGATGCTTCATCACAGCATGAATCGCCGCCTGGCAGCACGTAAGTCATGCGCAGTGTACGAGTGCAGAAGAGGCACACCAACCTTTCGTGTCTCGGATAAACATAGGTATACATACATATTTCAAAATTGCAGGTGACTTCGCCAGGACGAAAAGCTGCCCGACCGGACCGTCATTTCTTTTTCGTAGACGTCGAGTGCCTGAAGCCCAATAAAACAGGCCTGGCTGGCAACTTCTGTTCACTCCCGTGTCTTTTATTCACGCTTTACGTAATCAGAAGGAAACAGATGACGACACGGGATCTGCGCATATAGCTATGTGCCTTTTCTGTGGGAGAATTCCGGTGGTTCTAGTTGCTTAAACCAAGATATTGAGAGGCACGCAGTAGTGATGCGGGACTTCAGATCGAGTTGAACCTTATGGAGCTCATTACTAATCTTTTCATACGGGTGCTATTTGCATTAATGCGTCTAGAGTTTAGCCAAACGACATGTTGCGCGCAACTGCGGTGTGTTTCCGCAGACATCAGCCAGGCCACAACGCAGTTTCCGCAAACTACTAGCAACTTCTCTTGGTCCATTTATCCCGTACCTACAGCACCCTTGCAGACATAACAGATAATAGCAGCGGGTATGCATATATCTACCGCTCAACTGATACGAAATTTGCTGAAGAACATTGAATCTATATACACAATATTAGGCCAATGAACAGTTAGTCTCTTTATAAGTTATACTGAACATGGATGTTACAAACTGAACATTTTCGTGTTTTTCAGTGGTGCACAGCATCTTTGGCTTAGTTGGTAAAGGTGTCTTCAGTAAAGTATGTGGCTGCAACAACTGACACCAAATAATTCTCACTTTGTCATAAAAAAAGCACACAATAAACTTTTAGTTCATTTGTATTTTGTCAATTTTATTAAGTTGCTCCTATGCTTTGGAAATGAATTATATCTTTATGGCTTCTCTTCAACCTGCAAAAAAGAGAATATTGCGAAATTTTACAATCAAAATGCACTTCCAATAATATGCAGTCATGAATTCATGTTTAATATAAAAAATACCTCAGAATGGCAATTGTTGAGTATAGAGCCAAATGCCAAATTGAAGTGTCTTTCACCTACTGCAGTGATACTTCAGCTTTGGGAGACAAGTGACTCATTGATTACCATGCTAAACAATTTTTGAGTTAATATTTTTTTTTAACTGGTAGAAATTGAAGGGCATAAGCTCTCATTTTACCAGAGAATATGTGTTATTTCTTACTAAGTGTTCAGAAAGCAAGCAGTGCCAATCTTCGTGACGCACCAAAGCAGGTTATTGATAAAAAGAGAAGAGACTTAAAAAGAAATGCTGCAAACAAACTATGTAACATGGCAAAGCTTTCTCTTTAGAGCATTTACTCTACACCATATCAAACTACAAAAATAACGTGAAGCTCCACTTGTAATACTGGTTGCAGTTACCTCGAATATGAGCAATTATGTAACTAGATTGCTCAAACAGAGGTTAAAAAGTCCTTCAAAAATTAGAGAAGTGCACTTTATGGTCCTGGCTCAAGACAAAAAGCAAAACACAAATTCATTGCAGCTTGGATGATTTTGCACCTGTGATGCTTTATGTGCATGTCATCAGTAGGCACAGCCAACATTAAACGTGGTATAACTCGGAGTTCACTGTTGGTCAGGTAGCTCGAAGTTTATTCAATGCAACCAAACCGTGCTATCCTCTATACATCTTGGCAATTAGTAGATAAAGTGAGTGGGCTTGGAAGAAATCACGGTCCTGCTGTCTTATCAAAATGTGTGTTCAAGTCCTGCATTTCAATGGTTTCACATTATAATCATCCAGCATTTATAATGAGCAAAGTGAATTTTAATGAAGGCCTCATCACTGAAATTGAACAGTGCTGTTTTTTCTACATGTCCAGAGGTGTGACCAAGGTGTGCGAATGAATGCATGTGCGTGTTTTGTTCGTGCTGTATCATATTTGACTTTGCAAATGCGCTATCGCATAGGCAGTGGCACAGGCAGTTGCCAGACATTGTCTTCTGGCAAACATCTTGTGCTTCCAGCACGCTGCTATTGTTAAAATGTGCTTAAGTTTGACCACACAAAAGAGAATGATAAATGTAAGTGAACAGAAAGGCTAGCCAAAGTATATTTTACCAGGTCAGTATAGTAAGGACATTTATAAACATACTTGTACAGAGATCCACAATGCCTTTTGCAGCAGAAAAAAGGAGATAGGTATGTACTTCACAAAGTACACTATTCGTAGAAAAAAAAAAGAAAACAAACTTGCAAACGAATGTCTGCAGCTGTGATCAGCTGCCTGTCCACAACATGTATAAGCAATGCATAAAAATATACAATTCTTTTAATTGAAGTTTGTGCCCTCAATTTTCATTGCATGCATGCAGCTGGACATGTCTAGTAAGCTGAATTACCAAGTAATTTCGTGCACTTGATCTCTCATCTGTGAGTGCCTTTCCACTAAAGACACTTAAGAGAAAAACGATTTTTCTTTTATTGGTAAATTATCCTTTCACAATTCCGAAATCACCATGCTCACTACAAAAAGAAGTTTGGAAAGTGAGAAAATGCGGGAGGCGACGCCACGTCGAAATTCTTGCACCAGATGCAGTGACATCATAAATTATGACTGTTTACTACATAGCTCCGAATTGGTAAAAATGAAGCCCAATATCTGCTGATGGGGATCAGAGATTTAACATCCCATGTTTCCAGAAATTTCGTTGCACTAGTGTCGGCAAAATACAACGAATACACTTTGAAATTCGTGATGTCACGTACAAAGGTTGCAGCACAAAATTTAAAAAGAGTACTTAGACCTTGATTTTCTTCTCTAATAATAAAATATGAGGGTAAGATTAATGACATTAGAGAGCTCTGAGAACACTTTATCAAGCTAAACCAATTCATTCTTTCACTTTACTGTCTTTTGAACCGTCAATAAATGCTTAATAGCAGCACATATTAGGCACCTTGTCTGTGTAATTCAAGGGCATTCTGGCGAGTTGTAGGGAGCAAAAATTATATAAGGCAATGTATTGATCTATAAGGTTACACCGTTTTGTCTTAAACACTGACGATAAAAACACATGTACAAGATACAGTCTTTGCAATGTTAAATGATGCCCATTCTTTGATGTTAAATGATGCCCATTCGTATGCAGTAAATGATGGCTCCCATGTCGGCAACGCTTGCGAAAAGAGGACAGCTTCTGTAACAACAGATTTGCTAGTTGGATGAAACGCAAGACATCTTGGTGAAGGTCAATCAAAGAAAAACTCCCTCACTGATGGCTTTATGTCACTTTCTGCCTGTTAGGGGTAGAGTATGACCGTCTGTGCAGAAAAACAAGCCACAGTACCTAAAGGAAACTCTGCAGCAAGCAACATGAACTGAAAGAGTTATACATATATATGGTTATACCGTGACACGTAAAATGTAAGCTTCACGGCGACAAATCAACTTCCTTGTAATGGGAAAACTGTAAAGTATATCAAATATACTACGCATGAGGTGAACAGATTCAAAGGTAGCTTGACAATAGTGCAGAACATGAGCCATTATAAGGACAGTCGCCAACATGCGCGTCATAAGGGATGCAGCACTGAATAACAAGAAATGCCGAGAAATGCGAGATTTTGCGTTTGCAATGTAGTTTGATACTGGTTGTACAGCAAAGGAGGAACACTCAAGTCTTTAAAGGAAAAAAAAATATATATGTGCCCCCATAGAAGTGCGGTAAATCGAGAGCAGCGCCAGGACAATCAGCTTCGTACTTGAGGCATGGTTGCCGGCAGAAGTCTGTCTTGCATTCTTGGAGGGTGCAAAGTAGCGTTGCGTCGCGTCGAGGGGAGCGAATTTGTAGCTCGGGGGCGATTGATATGTGGGGTTTAACGTCCCTAAACCACCATATGATTACGAGAGACGCCGTATAGGAGAACTCAGGAAATTTTGACCACCTGGGGTTTTTTAACGTGCGCCCAAGTCGGAGCACACGGGCCTACAACCGAAAATGCAGCCGCCGCAGCCGGGATTCGATCCCGCGACCTGCGGGTCAGCAGCCGAGTACCTTGGCCACTAGACCGCCGCGGCGGGGCTACCCAGGGGTGCAAGCTCGTTTTTTTTTTTTTTTTTTGCTCTCTTTTAGCCGACCAAAGACGAATGGTTTAAGCGTGGGTTAAGGGTTCAAGAATAAATGAAATTTTTCGTGCTTAATATTGTTCGACGTAAGGCTGAAGGAGCCAGCGGTTTACTGACAGTAGTGAGCAGCAAGCATGGTAATAATCTGCCAAGGACAATGAATCACTTATTATACGTACCAATGAGTCCGTTACTCTTCCTTGTATTTTCCATTATAAAATGGAACATACTGGAGTACTGCTTTCCAATCGGTGAAGTACGCAACCCCAATGGCACCGGTTGCTCCATACAAGGCCGCCGGCCGAGCCCTGCACAGGCGAGGTAAGTCTCAGCAAAATTACAGGGGCTGCAGCATTTCAGGTTTGTAATGAAGAATGGCAGGCAGCCAACCGGGCATACCGGGTACTCTCAATGACTAGCTCGGAGCATGACTCCATAAAAAAAAAAAAGAATGGCAGGCTAACATACCAGATTTTGCAGAGCTGGATCAGCCTGGGGCCGATAGGGTAAAGAGGAGGATGTACCATATTTTGCTTTCCCAAAGCACGCAGACTAACCAACCCGCTTGTGAAACAACGTCCCTCTTTTCACCTTCAGCTCCTCCACAGGACAGCTAAAATATCGGATTGGCTAGGCCGAAATCGTGCTTAGAAGACACAACATGAAATAAAAAACAGATACCATAAATACACTAAAACAATAATGTAAACCTAAAGTATACAAACTTGGAAATTAAAAAAAAAAACATTTTTAAGTTTTGTAATATTAAGGCAGAGTTATCGCGTCGCCTGCGAAACTTTGGGCTGAAACCTTATCCCTTGGCCGAATATGTAAGCTTCTGCAAAATGTCGCGCCATCTGGGAGCACTAACACAAAACGCCACACTGCCGCCACTGGCTGCCCGAATCCAGGAGGCCGTGTTGCCGCATGGCATTGCCATGTCTTTATTCTATCTATACTTCTCTCTATAGCATTACTACCGCTGGGTCGTTTCGCAGCGCTCTAGAGTCCAAGATGGCATGAACGTAGCGACGCCACTATTAACGCCGCCCCTGCGTGCTCGTAAAGCGTGCAGTTCCATAGGCAATATGCGCTCCTCGCACTCTGCGATTCGGCAGGCAGAAATTAGGTGCATTCTTTTTTTTTATTTTCCTGAATAACCCCTTACTCTACGCTTGAGTGTGAACTATTCACGTCGCACGCAGCAGCCTGCATTAGCGTTGTTGCGAGCGTAGGTACGCAAAAGTTGTGGTGCTGACCGATTTTATCGGGCTGTAGTTTTCTTCGAATGGTGCTATTTTATTTCGGTTTGCGGGAAAAATGAGAAGAGCTGTTTATTATTTTTTTCAGGCATTGAACATTAAACAATTCTAAATAAATAGGGAAAGAGGCCATACAATTTTTATCCTTCCTGAACGTTTTGCCGAAAGCTGCATTAAAATTGGTTACTTTTGCAGCAAAACTGCAACCCAGTGAGATAGGTCGGTTCTAAAAGAATCAGCGAACGAGAGTACCAGCGCAAACGCACACCCATAAGAAAGACGACACGCACACACTTGTGGCGGCGTGTTTACGCTGTTGCTCCTTCTCTGTACAACGAACCGAATTGTCCACAAAATCTTTATGAAAAGAATCACCATTTACGTACTGTCTGATGACTTTAGCTGTTATGCAGTAGCGTAGCCGGAAATGTTTTTTAAGAAGGGGGGGGGGGGGGTCAACCTTACCTTATGTATGTTCGTGCGCGTCTTTGTATGTGTGCGCGTATATATCCGCAAGCGAAATTGAAAATTTTAGCTACGGCTAGAAAGACGCCTGCTTGCAAATGCTGCCTATAAGAAACGGTTAACAACGAATGACTTACTGCTCGGAGATTTCGTTTTGTATGCATTTATGGTGACATGTATATCTTTTATGAACGAACAAATAAAAACAAACCGAAACTGGGTTAATCACATGGGTCATCCATTCCACATCAAGCTGCTATAACCCGCACTTTGTATGTTGGAGGAGCTTTGCGTGCCGGGCCGTTCTGGCGCAAGCAAGAAATCTTTTACTAAGACTAAGGGATAAAATAATAATAATACGCGGAAATAATGACAATATTAAACTGAGATGTTTCACGTCCGGAAATTTCGACCATCTGATGTTCTTTGCGGCTGCCGCAGCTGGTATTCGACTGCGCGATACCATTAGGAAAAGTATGGACTAGCGAGTTCCTTCCAGAGAGGGGGAAGGAGATGCTGCTTTTGGGGCTGTTGTACGAAGACCCATCGATTAACACTTTAGTCCTATACTTGAAGAAAATTATTCGTGCGAGGTATGGTACATACTCGAAATAAAACGAGCACTCGCCTATGAGGTTGAAAGACATATAATTTATTAAAGAAAAAAAAAAGACGAAGATAAATGTGACAGACAAAGACCGAGGAGAAGATCAGAAAGAAAAGTAGGATATCGAACTCAGTAGAGGATGAAACGGCGCTCTGAAATGAGGATGGATGAACGGTTCAGCGCCGACGACTTTTCAGCGTATAGGCGAGAGCATGACGAAACGACTGTCGGCTGCGTATGCCGCTCCTTGCGCAAGGATGGACGCGCGTGCGCCGCCGAAGCATCGTTGAGTGAACTGGCTTTAAATTAAAGAGAACTATGGCTCGGCGTGCGAGGACGTCGTTAAACGACCACACGGGGGTGAGCAGGTGCGGACGTCTTATTGCTGCCTCCATAGGACAAGAAATAGTGAAAGATAAAGGGACCCGATGTGTTGTAGCCTCATCTTGTTTGCGAGATCCAGGCCGCCTCGCAAGTCTGGTCATGCGCTGCTCCCCCGTCGCAACGGGTAACACGACCTCCGTCTCAGCGGTTGTCTGTGTTCTTTTACAGACGATAGTCTTTCTTGGTGTACTTCAAAGCAAAAACGTCTGTGTCTGTCTGTCTGTCTGTCTGTCTGTCTGTCTGTCTGTCTGTCTGTCTGTCCGTCCGTCCATCCGTCCATCCGAGTGTCTGTTTGTCCGCCGAAACGATACCCGAAGTAGCCAAAATCCAACCCGATCCGCAGCACCCTCTAATACTGCTCAAGTTTCACCGTTCTTACTTGTGCGATTGTCAATGAAAAATCAATTATTGCGCGCATGTGATGCACAAGAACAACACGTCAATATTTTGTGGTGTGTCTTTTTACACTAGAGAAAACATTAGTAATTCTAATGACCGTAGCATCTATCACGCTGCGCTGACAATTGTAACGCTATATGCACACGAAGGCAAGTGACCTCCAACGCTTTGCTAAGGACGACACGTTTGTGGCACCTACCCATCGCTTCGCGTTCTACACCTTATCGCCTCCGAGACTGACTCGCACGCCATTCTTCGTTTTCGAAGACAACTGCCAGATAGCGCTCGTGTTTCACGTGCCTCGATTGGCTCGTTCGTCTCCGCTGCATTGATCTAGGCGCTCTAACGCAGCGCTTTCACTGCAGAATACAATTCACCAATTTTCTAGCGCACAACATGAAATAAACGTTTTGTTCCCTCTCTTCAGACGCAAGTTCACTCTCTTCAGACGCATGTTTCACTGCAAATGTCTTTCGACATTTGCAGTGAAACATGCAGATACAGAGCCAATTTTTTTTAGACTAGAAGATGCCTCAGGTACGTGGGTGCTGACTGAGGCTTCAGAGAACGGAGGGATAGCCGCCGTGGTAGTTAAATTGGTAGAGCATCGAACGCGTTATTCGAAGCTCGCCGGTTCGGTCCCTGCCCAAGGCAAGTTATCTCTCCGTCCACTTTTCTTTCTTCAAATTTACGTATACACTTACTTCTAATAACATCCCCTATACTTTCACTGACATTATTGTATGTTAATTCTCATTAATCAGGTACGCGTAATCAATTCTTAGGTTGGTCCGTACTCCTAACGCGTATATATATTCCACACGCGAATCGGTTATCGCTCATTGATGGAAATCCACTAGATGCAGATCGCATGCATGTACCTGGACAATGTAATTGGATCCATCGGTTGTCATCGCGCCTCTGTCCTGTTCTCGTTTGTTAGTATACACAGCGCGAAAGGGAACCATAAACAGGTCGCCAACTGGACCAACTCATCGCTGTTTTGAGCACTTTTCCGGTCATGACAACAGGAAACCTACAGTGACGGATGACAACCACTCGAAACTTTCTCCATTTCACGTCCCGTCTTGCAGTTGGCGACTAACGCCAATTATACGAACCCGTACAATTAGAGCAACGTTCGGCGACGGCATCCTAATGCATCAAGAACGCGATTACTCTGTAATATTGGGAGATC
Source organism: Rhipicephalus microplus (assembly GCF_013339725.1). Taxonomy (NCBI): domain Eukaryota; kingdom Metazoa; phylum Arthropoda; class Arachnida; order Ixodida; family Ixodidae; genus Rhipicephalus; species Rhipicephalus microplus. The sequence goes on from NC_051165.1 coordinate 255,518,240, forward strand.
TAAAAAAAAAAAGAGGGAGCATAAATACAGTTTCAAACCCATCTTAACAGGATTAAGAGCTCGCGCTATACAGGTTTAGGGCAGAACTGAGAGTCAGCGCTCTTTCTGCCGAGAACGCACTCTTTACTCAGCAAATGTGTTGACAAGCCCTGTCTGTTGCTCTATAGCGAGCCACCGTGAAACACGAACAGGATAAAGTAGGGATCGATGTTCCTTGGACATCATTACTCCGCTGCAACGCGCAAATAAGCAGACGAACGACTCATCTCCGTACTCTTTGCTCAAGACGCTGACGAGACGGTAACTCAACACTGCGCCGACAGGTAAGGAAAGGTAAGCTCTCACTCGGATTGGAGCCCCGGCAACAGTGGAGAACCGAGCGTCGACGAAAGGTAGATCGGCACGGCCGTCTCTGGCCGTGTCCGATATGTGCTCATAAATAAGTCACTCGTACGGCTCGCTCTGATGAAATTATTGCTGTGTGAGACATGCAGGGGCCATTTCTTCGTCTCTTATCTCTTATTACATACAGCGCGGCCAAAGGAACGATCCTACAACGAGCGATGGAACGACAGTCGACAGAGAACATTTTTAATCATTGCCCGAATTGGACCACTGCGATCATGGCGGGAGGGTTTAGTTCGTACTGCAGAGTCAAGTGAAATCTCGAACGAATGATACCTACAACTGTGTAGAAGAGTTGATGAAAAGTGCAGATAGGCTGAGGTAACTCTGCAGAAATAGCAGCAACCTTTGTTTTTTTTTTTTTGCGGGGAGAGGGGTGATTTATGCGACACTCAACATTTATAAGTGCCGTATCTCGTGCGAATCTAATTTTTCTCGGTGCTTTGCTCCCGGTACGATCAGTGCGATAACACTCTTGACAAGACAGTTGCAACGTCACCGCACGCAGGAAGAAAATAGAAGCAAGTAAGTAAGTGATAATTAACAGTGCTTACGAATCAGACTAGTACCCAAGATTGTTAAATATGCTGCATGATGCAGTATAGAGTAATGCGTATTGATTCTTGTACGCTAATTATGAAAGAGCGTCGATATTACGATAAGTGGCAACAATGTCCGACCGGTAAGCAAGTGATTTTGTCAGCATCTTGAACCAGAGTAAAATATGCCAGAAGCCTTACGAAAATCAACATTCAGCCATAGTAATTACAAGAAGTAAACATACGAAATTCTGCGTTATGGGCATTCAATTTTCCAGGATTAGGTGTATCTTTTTCCGGTTTTTATGTACACTCAGTAATAGAGCTTCTTTTTTAAAATACTTTTTGCGTTTAGCTTCTCATTTTTATTTTGACGAATAATTACCATCATAATGTCATAGACGCCGTAACGTGCTATATCGCAGCTGAATGCGTCATTTCACACCACAGTATTCAATGCAAAAACAAAGTTTTTCAGAAACGATCTTGCGACGAATCTATGCGTTGCGATAATGTGACGGTGTATACGAAACTTAGAGTGTGAATATATAATATTATAACCTAATCAGAATGTAATTTTATTTGTAACTATGTCGGTACAAAGCTCGAGTACAGAAAAAAAAAAAGAAAACAAGCAAGCACAAGCGGCGTAAATACAGAAAGATCCTAAGGGGGACGAAAATCAGACCATGTCGGTCGTTTTGTTTTTTCAAGATGGCTTGTAGTCTTATCCACATGAGAAATAAATCATGCTTTAAGTTGAGAGAGAGAAAAAATTATTAAATATGCCTGCAAAATCGATTAAGCTAAAATAAAAAAAAATGAGCATGGGATCCGAAATCGAGTAATTGTATTGTTCTATTCAGTCTTCTATGAATCGATCTAGCGGCTTTTGCTGATTTCGTGGTGTCATACCGCTGCGTGGTATTGAACACGGTAAAAAAATAATCAGCCTTAAAAAGGTGAATGTTCTATACTTAACTGGTGAATAAATCAAATATATTATGTTATAAAGTTAAATCTCAAGGGAAGACATTTGCAAGGGGTGTCCACACCTCGCCTGAAATCAAGGAAAGTCGGACCCCCTGACCCCCCCCCCCTCCTCCTTCCCAAGATTTACGCCAATGGTAAGCACGGCCCCAATTTATAATAAAAAAATTTGGTCATCGACCGATGTGTCAGCTTCGTGAAGAGCGCACGGGGTGAATCGAAAAAAATTATAATAAATGTACTTTTATGCGTGCGGTCAGTGTGAAACCAGGAACGTTTCACACCAATCAAAAGCAACTTTTCTAGAAGGACATACAGAAAATGCTCAAAATATCCAACAACAGGTAGCGAACCAGTAGCCCTCATCGACATTTGACGTTGTTTGCAATATTGTGAGGCGTAAATGGTTGGCTGCGCAGGTAGAGATGTATCGACGTGTTGGCCCACCCATATATTGTCTTTCTCGACATTTCTTGAATGACGATAAAAACGCATCAACTCAGATGAGCGGTACAATGTGAGGCGGGACGTTTTAAAGGTCTGTCACTAGATGGCGATGCACTGTCAAAGACTCCAAAAAAGGCTAGGGCACCCCGTTGCCCAAACCCCGCGAAAAAAGTGTGCGGAAGTTTTGATGCATAGCCACAAGTGCCGATATGGTGCAGAGGAAAAACGCAGCTAACGTTAGGTGTGACCACACTTGCAATCTACATATTCACCTATAAATATTTTCATTTCATTGCAGCTTTAGTAGTTTTACTGAGATATTAGCAGTGTACTGCGCTAGTAACGCGTAAAAATAGCTGAAAGACAGTCCATTTTTTTATTAAGTGTATGTAAGGAGAGGTTGGTGCCAATGCGTGGCGCCGGCTACTCCTCTTCTCTTGCACAAAAGTCAACATCGCACATACAGTAGCAAACACAAGGCTATACATATGTACATAGCACAACACTTACACAATGAGTTCATGTTTTTCTACACTGAGTGTCCTGACAGACCATTCGTGATGATTAATGTGCAAGTTGTAACTGAGTAGCCAACTACCAATACACACGATGTACAAAGAAGGAAATACTATAGATGCTTTGCGACTGCATTTGATGTTGAGGTAAAGAAAGTTATCGGGACGTTTTCTTGAAACACTCAAATATAGCGCACTTGACCATGCCTTCAGGAATCGCGCCCCGCCGCGGTGGTCTAGTGGCTAAGGTACTCGGCTGCTGACCCGCAGGGCGCGGGTTCAAATCCCGGCTGCGGCGGCTGCATTTTCGATGGAGGCGGAAATGTTGTAGGCCCGTGTGCTCAGATTTGGGTGCACGTTAAAGAACCCCAGGTGGTCTAAATTTCCGGAGTCCTCCACTACGGCGTCTCTCATAATCATATAGTGGTTTTGGGACGTTAAACCCCACATATCATCAACATGATTTGCTACAAACCTACAAAGTCCCAGACGCAGAGCTTCACGCTCCAGCAGAACCAGGGGCTTGTGTTTATAGGCAGGGTCATTTGGGAGCACTTGCGAACAATACGTGAATAAATTTCAATACTGGCTGCATGTTAATTTCTTATAACGTTATCAGTGTCGCTAGTAGCCCATATTGTCGATTGATCTACATGCGCAGCAGTGGGGTAGCTAGGCGGTGGCACGCGTGGCCCGTACACCCCACCCCTCGCCGAAAATATTTGAAAAGCGAATGCATTTCTTAGTCGGGCTATGTCAGGCATCCGGCGTTGTCTGCGGCGACCGCGCGCCGGCAGGTGTTATTTATTCTCTCTCACCCCCTCTCCCATAGCAACAGCTGCGGGCACGCGCGCTTATCCTCGCCCCTATCAACCGGAGCATGTGGCGCAAAAGTGTAGGAGAGGGTAGGTGCAGTGCTTCGCCACTCCATTTCTTGCTGTTCGCTCTCTCTCCTCCCTTGCTCCACTCTGCCGTCCACTCGCGCCTCACTCTCGACCATTCGCTGGCTGGGCGCCTCTCAAGAGCATCTGGAAATGTGTGCTCGAGACGCCACTGTGAAACGCTAACGCTAAGCTGAGAACGCTGGCGCCCCACTTTCCCGTCCGCTCGCTCCCCATTCTCGATGGTTCACTGGCTGGGTGCCTCTCAAGGCGATGGCAGAAGTCGGTGAAGGCGAATGTCCGACGAAAACAGTACCCTCTCTAATTTGTGTGTATATGTGATAAATGTGTATATCTGTCATCGCCCGACACCCGAAGTAGCAAGCCAGGCTAACATCTTCGGGAATTTCATTAAAAAGTATTATCTCTATCCCAGTAAGAATAAAATAGCTTCCAGTTTTGCACACAGTAATTACCACACTATTCAAAATATCAATCACTAAAGTATCGTACATTTCTTCGAATCTTCCAGGTGGAATAGTTATTTATTTATTTATACGTACTGTTAGCATACATGCCAAAGCAGGAGTTCTTCAACTGGGCACAATTACAGCAATTTCAAAACATCAATTCAAGAGGGGAGAAAAATCCTGCAATTTGACACAATGCGAAGAAAAATGAAAGAGAGAGAGAAAGGAAAAGAAATGCAACATTCAATGGGCACATTGCAGCCAACTCAGCAAAACATAGGTTAGAAAGTGAGTACATTTTCACCAGTACATTCAATTCAACATTGCACTTTCAAAATTTTTAGGATCGTTACACAGTACAACGTCCTTCCGTAACGTATTTCATGTGTCAACAGCGGATAAAATTAAATAATTTACAATTAAGCTCAATACAAAGCGTGGTATAATTTGTCGCTGCACTTATTTCTTCCGACAGTGCACGCACAAAGACTCCTGCCCAAGTTGAAAAAGTAAAAACGTCCCCCCAGAGAAATTGGGTTTCAACCTGTGGCACTTTCTCACCTGTAGTTCGCATCTGATTTTGTTGTTTTTTTTGCTAGAACAACTGAAAAGAAATCCACTCGCAGAAAACAATACCGACGAACAGCTGTGCTTTTTCTCAGCGAATCCTTTTTTTTTTTCAGACCAAGTAGCCCAGCGATGCTGAATGCCTTCCAATCGGAGCTCAGTGCTCCTGGGGCTTGTGAAAGCATTAATGGCTAACACATGCTGGAAGGGGGAAGGATCTCGTACAGATTTTCCGAATGTACTGTGGTGCTGAGTGTTTGTCTGTACATATGTGTAGAATGCATGTGTATGCCCGTGTGTAAATGTGTGCACGTGCATGCGTGAGGAAGAGAGTTAGACGGTGTGAAGCTTTAGCAAAGAGGCACTGAATTACATATCCGTGGCCGTTTTTCTCGGAACCTTTAATTACACGAATGCGCTGAAACTCACGTCCGTCATAGAAACCCATATTTTAGGGTTTTTTAATAAGTACTGTTTCGAGCAACATCACTATGACGGGCAAAGTTTCAATTTATTGCATCGTGATCAGGTTTTCCTAGCACGATTGTGATCTTGACGAAATACGAATCGTGAATAAACAGTCAGTGCCGTTCAGATTGAGAGATTAGTTCGCACGGAAAAATCGGTGGTTGGATATTGAAAGATGATCAGTCGTGCTGCTTGGCAGAAAGAGATATAGCAAAGAGAAAAAGAGAAATGAGATGGAGAGAGAACGAAGAGAGAAAGAAATAGAGGAATGGAAGAGAAAGATAAGAGACAAGGCAGAAAAGCGAAGAGAGAGAAAAATAAGAGAGAGGGAACTAGAAGAGGGAGATGAACAAAAGAGAAGATAAGGAGACGAAAAGTAGAGATAGAGGGAGAAAAAGAACAGAGGACAGAATCAGAAGATAAAGAGGAAAAAACAGAATAGAGGGAAAAGAGAGAGAGAGAAAGAAAAAAGTAGATACAGAAAGAAAAAAATGAAAGAGAAAGAAATCCAAGAGAAAGATAAAAGAGGGTAGGAAAGAGAAGGTAAATAAATACGAGAGAAAGAAAAGAAGGAGATAAGCAAGAGAGAGAGGAGAGAGAAAGAGAAAAGAGGACAAAAGTGAAATATGGGAGATAAATAGAAAAGAGAAAGAAGAGAGAGAGAAAGAAAGGGAAGAGAGAGGGAAGGAGAAAACGGAGACAGGAGATAAATAGAATAGAGAAAGAAAAAGAAGAGAAAGAAAGAGAAAGGAAGTAGAGAGAGAAAGAAATTGAAGAGAAAGATGAAAGAGTGGGAGGAGAGAGACTATAAAGATAAAGAGGAGACAGAAAAAAATAGAAGAGGCACAGAGACAGAAGAGAAGATAAAAGACAAAGAGGAGAGATAGAAAGAGAAGACAGGACAGGAACAGAAGATATAGAGAAGAGAGAGAAAGAGAATGAAAATGAAGAGAAAAACCTAAGAGAGAAAGATAAAAGAGAGGTAACAAAGCAATGAGAGAGAAGGAGGCGAGATTGGAAAAGAACAGAGGGAGAGAAACGAAATAGAAGGTAAAAAACGAAAAGAGAAAGAAGAAAGAGAAAAAGAGACGTGCAATCAGACACGAGTGAATGTCACTGTGCAGTAAAAACTGTCTGCTGCAACAAACAATGCCAATGCAGAGACTTGTGCAAGCCTGTCATCAAACAAAAAATAAAGCGTGGAACGGCAATACCGCCTTTGTCGTCCTAATACGCGATGGCTTACGACACTTGAAAATAGTTTTCTGTGAAGAATGTTTTTGATCAAGGTCAGCCAGTGTTATTGCAAGCTATCGCCTGCATATATTATAGCTAGGACAATGACGCAAGATGTGTTGAAGAGTCCCTTTATACCTATAGCATTGATAAAGTAACATAGATTTGGTGGCACTAGTTCTGAGGTTCCGTTTCAATTTACTTATTGAATGCAGTGTACTTAGACATTCTTCTGAATTTCATTCAGATGGAGGCGTCAAACGCTGTATCGGCGAGATCTCCAGTTGACACTTACGAAAAATAAATAACCAAATAGCCTCAATATAGCAGTTGTCAAATAGTTACATACAACACTGGAAGGTAATTTTATTGTAGTGTTAGCTGCACGTTGGCTACACAGGCGGAGCCAAAGCGGTTTCGCGTGTACGTACAAAAGCAATAATAGCGAAAGTTGGGCTAGTTGGTGGTTCATACTTGGGAAGTAGAAACAGCGCAAAAATATAGACAAGGACAGAGGAAGAGACGACTCCGCGCTGTGCCCGTCTCTTCCCCTGTACTTGTCTATATTTTTGCGCTGTTTTTACTTCCCATGCACAAAAGCCGTGATGCGCGTGTGCGAGGAGCCGTGACGTCACACGGTGCACAGCTGGCGCGCCGAAGAACGCCTGGAAACTCCTGGAATGACGTGTCACTAGTGGGCTGGTGTCCGTCCGTCCGTCTGTCCGTCTGTCTGTCTGTCTGTCTGTCTGTCTGTCTGTCTGTCTGTCTGTCTGTCTGTCTGTCTGTCTGTCTGTCTGTCTGTCTGTCTGTCTGTCTGTCTGTCTGTCTGTCTGTCGCTCCAGCCACGTATATCTTGGCATAGCCTAGTTAAGCCACTGCTAGTTTTCTTACACAAACCATACGAACGAAAACGAACAAGAAATTACATACAAAAATACCATATGCAAGTCAAGAACGAAGGTATTGTAAGTAAGCTCGCAACTCGAATTTACATGATTCATTTTCAGCAGCCCCGCCGCTATGGTCTAGTGGCGAAGGTACTCGGCTGCTGACTCGCAGGTCGCGGGATCGAATCCGGGCTGTGGCGACTGCATTTTCGATGGAAGAGAAAATGCGGTAGGACCACGTGCTCAGATTTGGGTGCACGTTAAAGAACCCCAGGTGGTCGAAATTTCCGGAGCCCTCCACTACGGCCTCTCTCATAATCATACGGTGGTTTCGGGACGTTAAACCCCACATTTCAATCAAACCATTGTCAGCGTTCGCAAAAAAGCAAAGGCATACATTTGTTACAAACAGTCAAGGAAAGTGTAGTGGATGTTCTTTGCAGTCATTGTGATGCAAATGTGAAGAAAATAAAGATGATGAAAAGATAACCGCAGTGACCAAACAAACAGGAACCGAACCTGCAACCTTCGGATTACACTCTTATAAGCCTCATAAAGTGGACGGGAGCATTACAGTAGCCGTAGCTCAGATGCATGATAAGAGCATCGGGTGCTTAATCCGAAAGATTAGGGTTCGGTTCCTCCCGGCGGCAAGTTATCTTTCCGTCTTCTTTACTTTCTTCACATTTCAATCATAACTACTACAACTAACATCCCTTATACTTTTGTTAGCTTTCTTGTCTGTTGTAATTATTGCTATGTCTAGCTTAGAAAATAAAAACGATGTGTTGAGGTTATTTTTCTTCTATTTTTTCAGAAATACACATGTTTCTTAATGCATTACCTTAAACCATCTCCGATTACTCAGAATTGAATCGACTGGCGAAGGAAAACGATGTTTTGCATATTTCTATAGAGACACTGCCCCGTCGTGCTTTCTCGCCCCGCAGAAAATTTAGGAGGTACCTACGAATGAAAGCAGGTGAAGTCGAGAAGGACAGCGGGTACAGACGGCGCCTAGTTTTGGAATTGGTTAGCGCTAGTTAGGTAAGCAGAAGAAAAATATAATAGAAACTCAAATTCTGGCGTATATAACGTGCTTTAGAGTCCTGAAAGTTGTCCTCACAACGCGTGACTTAACTGAAGGTTAAACATACACGAGTGGGTTTGCCTTTTTGAAACTGTTATTCTGAACTCAAAAAGCCCAAGGCGTTTATCATTTTTGAGGTTTTTAAAACAGTGCGCTTACCTCAAATTTTAGCTGAAGTAGCAGTCTTTACGCAGCATGCGTGCCGTATACTTAATAATCGAGTCTTCAGAAGGTAAAAGCCTGCAATGACAATGTTGGGCGAATTACATTGAGATTAATGACTTGAAGCATAAAAAAAGGAACTTCTATTTTACCATGAAAATATAACGGAAGCAGGGCTAAAAATTTGCATAGTGTGAACACTGCTCTCCCAAAACTTTAGACACGAGGCTTATGTTCTGCATAAAAAAATGCCTTTTTCCTGAACCCCTATTTTATCCTGCCACAGTGTGCCTATTTGTGTATATAAAGGGCAACGCACGCGCGAACACACACACACAACGACACACGCACACACACATGCACGCACGCACACAAAATAAAGGAAATCGCGTTGCCAAATTTAACGAGTCGGATGACGTGCAGACATTTATTTATGCAAATTCAAACGCGACAATTTGTGTGCGAAATCAACGCTCCGAACCGTCTGTATGGCATGAGGTTATCAGTGATGGCTATAGGAATGTCACTTCAGACGCCATTGTCAAAGGAGTTCGATAATTTTTCTTTAAAAATTTTGCACATTCTTTTTTGCCGCTTTTGTTGTGTTATTTCTTCTAGTACATATACTATGTGGCTGGTTTTCACGATAGCTATATCTTGCTATTTTTAAAAAAAAGAAAATGAATAGTGATTGACTCAATTACGTACGTTCTCAGTCGGAGGTGTGCGAGCAGTAAATTTACATGAACAAAAGTTTTCAGAAAAAAAAAAAAACTCTCTGAATAGCCCAAAGTAAATGGAGTAGGGCAGGGGACGAAGTGAACCAAGTTTCAGGTTAACAAAAAAATAAGTGAGTAAAATGTGGCAGGTGATTTGCGAACCACAACAAGAGCAACAAAACACAAAAACAAAACAAAAAAAAACAACTCGCCTATTTGTAACGCAGATTTGCACGGCCGCTGTACTGTTGAAAGTTGCAGATAAGCAGCGCTTATATATTGGCTCTCCAACCCTGGACTTCGTAAAACACATCACCACCCACACAGCTTGTCCATGTCGACTGTGACCAGTCGTCGCGCATTCACAAATCACATTCCGCGAATAGAATACGCTGTTACCTGACAGAGCAACAAGTCATATATATATATATATATATATATATATATATATATATATATATATATATATATATATATATATATATATATATATATATATATATATATATATATATATATGACCGAGTCACGTGCGCTTTGGCTCTGTCAGTTACCGTAACTATGCCTGGATTTACAGTTGCGTAAATAATGTGATTGTCCGCAGTGTGCGCACATCGTTTCGCAACATCAGTCGAGATTCAGAGGGATGTCACTCAATGCACCCGCATGACGCGGTATATTGTCTACCACGTTATTGTGTCCGCAGGGGAGCTTTGAACTATATACTTCGTTATCGCGCGACAGGGGCAGACAAAACGGGCTTTCGTGTGTGCGCTATGTAGAATAAAGTTGGTTGACTGACTGACTGACTGCGCTATCTACACCACGCTGTGTTCTTCTGTGGCATCCGCTGCCACTCATAGGAGTTTTAGAACATTGTGACGTGTGCTCGAGATAACACGGGCCTACACGTCCAGTCGGCAAGCTTTTTGAAGACCATTACGGTATCGCGGGCAGATAAACGTGCCAATGAACCGTATCACCATTTTAACAAAGCTATGGCGCATTTCAGCCGACGTGGGGATGCATAAAAATGGCGGCATGCCCAGGTGGAACAATAGGCGGCGTTAAAAAACGACCGGTGTCACGAGAAAACTTTGCGTCCTGTCATTTTAGCCGCTGCCATGACGGTCTATTGTTATAACACTGCTAGCTGCATTTAGCTGCATCTTAAAGAACCCCAGGAGGTCAAACTATTTGGAGCCCTCCACTATGGCTTCTTTCATAATTATATCGTGGTTTCGCACGCAAAACGTCAAATAATAATAATAATAATAATAATAATAATAATAATAATAATAATAATAATAATAATAATAATAATAATATAATAATAATAATAATATAATAATAATAATAATTTATTAATAATTGTGTCGGTGTGCACTAAAATAAGTTACGATGCACTCATACCAACTAGCTCGTTTCTCAATATTACTTTAGTTAAACACCCCAGATATCAATCAGTGTATATTATAATCCTAAAATTTGCAATTAACTACCCCAAGAAGTTTTTTCTGATATTTAGAAATCAGTTGAAGAAATTATTCTGACTTGCGAGATTACAGAGGGTACGGTATACTTCTATAAGATATATGCTCTTGTTCCTTTCTTTGTTCATTTTTAGATGCGGAGCAGCTCATGGCGGGGTTCAATCCGATGTGCGTGCGGCGTGACCACCCTTACTGCGCGTGCGCCAGCTCTCCCTCCTCTTGCGTGACTGCGAGGGATGGGAGGACCCACTTTTCGCCTGAGCGGCGCGAGGAGGTGCGGTGGAGGGGGTGGCGTGAGCGCTGTCTCTCCCCCACAAACCACGCGGCAGCGTCGGCGCGAAACGAATGAAACGCGGCCTCGACATGCCCAAACGCAATGGCAGCGCCGGCAAGCAAATCCCGCTGACTCGCTCGCTGGATTCCGTGCCGACCGGTTGTGCCCTCGCGATCTCCGACGTCAGCGTAGCTCTGGCCGACTGGGCTCGCCCTACGTCATCTCCTGACGCCGACCTCGGACGACAGCGTAGCTCTGACCGACTGGACTTGCTCTACGCCATCTCCTGACGCCGGCAAGAGCTCTCGCATGTGGTGCCCCGTCCTCGGACTCCTATGACAGTGTTTCCATCTCTCCTATTCCCTCGATATGCCATCGCTCTCACGCTTTCCCGCTTACCTCATCTCTCTTTCTCTCTCTCTACACCTTTATTCCTATCCTTCAATCCCTCCTCACCCCCATCCCTTGTGAGCTACTGTTGAGGTGTCGTACCCTGATGCAGTCATTTACGGGGCTCACTTTTCTATTCTTTTTCTTCTTGCAACATAACCCCCCCTCCCCCCAACCACGCCGTACGCAAAGCCGGCGTCGAAGCCAAGCGTCAGCGTCGAGTAAACGTGTCGGATGTGGTCAGACGACGCGAGTCCGATGCCCGTGCAGAATGCCTCGCTAGACAGCTTCAACGCCCGGTCTTCGACGGCAAATTGCACTGTCTCCCACCAAAGGGGACCACGAGACGACGCGAAGCAGCAAGGGTGCTGCACACCGCGTTTGCACCGGTTCGACTAGGCGTCTACGTTAACAACAACGTAAGAACATAAAAACAACACAAACGATAGCGGTAAATACGCAACAATAGCGGAAAAAAGAACGGAAGCACTTTATACAACCAGTGCAAGTGTGCACCCCCGCGCTGCTTCTTTAATTACTGCCTGCAAAACACGCATTGTTGTCAATTATTCGTCTGTTCGTTGGCAAAAAAAAAAGAAAAAGAAAAGCTTATTTTGTGACTTTGTACCCACATCACTGAAACCGGCTCAGTCGGTTACCGTGATGCAGCGCAATTCTTCGGATACTTATACAGACCCGTTTCTCTATACTTCATATGGATGTGAACAACACATTATTTTATATTAATATTCTTTTTCTTATTATTATTATCATCATCTCACTCATCACTGTTGTTGTTGTTGTTGTCGTCGTCGTCGTCATCGTCGTCCTCAAAAACTTCTTGAACTTCAAAGCACTGAGAGCAGAATAGCGTAACACGAATGGAAGGTACGACGGTGAGACTGAGAGCAGGTTTAGTCACGCGACCACCACGTGCGTATTACGAAGTCCTTGCCCGCGTCTCATGCAGAGATCACGCGATACGTCGCTTTCAAAGGGTTTACAGTTGTTATTTCAGTACTGTTTTGCCAAAGAGAGAAATGAAAAAAACTCATGCAAACGTCTGCTGCGTCCTTTCTGATCGATTGAAGGGTCGGACACTGCTATCCTATGCGTACTTGAATCAAGAATGAGGGCGACAGCTGCATGCATCATGTGTGCTTTTGTTATTGTAGCTATGACGGTCAATGACCCCTTTGTAGCACCTCAATATTAATAAGGTAAATGTCTTGGATGCCTCGCCGAACGCGGAAAGCGGCACTCGGCGTCAACACGAATGATGCATGCGGCGGCTGTATTTCCGATGGAGGCGGAAATGCATATTTGGGTGCATGTCAAAGAACCCCAGGTAGTCGAAATTTCTGGAGCCCTCCACTACGGCGTCTCTCGTAATCATACGCTGGTTTTGGGGACGTTAAACCCCACACATCAATTAATCAACGAAATATGCAAAAAATTATCACGCCCATGAAATCACAGACAGCCAAGATTTGTAACACCACGATGACGTAGCAATGACACGCCACTCGATGACGTCATTAGATCACATCATTGCTTGGCTATCAGTAGACCGATTCCAGAAGCACTGCAAAGCCACATCGGAGTTGCAGAAAGGTTCTAATGCTGCCAGTTCCGGAGAAGAAGAGAAGAAAAATTCGTTTAATGAGAAGAAGGAGGAGCGCTCTGCCTGGAAAGCGGGTTTTTAGCCTGCTACTCCTCACGGGGTAAATGAAACAGGAAAAGAAAGAGAAAGAGGAGGGAATGATGAAGGGTGATCCTGATATAAAACAAGGAGTCACTGCATAGACACTTTCGTTTGGTGTAGGACACGCACAAAAATATCCTCATTAGCTACATTAGCAGATGCCCTAAATACGGGAATTTATACCTGTCTTGCTTAGAAATGCTAATAGTTCCTTTAAGCTGCATTGGGCGTGATCCAAGTTTTCCCAAGCACCAAAAGCTTCTCTTCTGAAAAGGGCCGGCAGTCTAAGTGATCTATGAGGCACTTAAGAAGTTGTCTTTCAACCACGCATTGAGGGAACACTAACAGAATGTGATTAATAGTCTCTGGCGCGTGACATAAATTGCAGTTAGGATTTTGCTCTTGTCCAGTCTTGCATAGGTATCATCACGTATACGCAACACCGAGCCACAGTCTATGTAGTAACGGTTCCTGGTTTCTCCTTAGTCGGAACGCAAGACGAAAAGCACGACAAGAGTCAAGTCTATAAATGCGCTCGTGGCGATAATTCGGATCATTTCATAGTCGTTGCATAGATGTCCTCATACCTTTAGACAGCAAGGCATTGATGTCATATCGGGAAAGGTGAATCGATATCACTTCGCTGCTACTGTGTGCCATTGTCGCTTCTGCGTCAGCTTGTTCATTTCCAGACATGGCATAGTGACGGGGAATTCATTGCAACGCAACGGTATGCCCGGATCAAAAGGCAGCACACAGCTTCACGTTTGGTACAAATAGATATGAAGGGGTTGGGGGGGGGGTTATACAATTTACTGAGAACAAAAAAAAACTAAGCCTGCTCCGATTGGCGGACACTGCGAAGCTGGCGGCGTGCAGTGCGGTTGAATGAAGTGGAATGAATGAATTGGGATGAAGTGGAAATGAGGCGGAAATGACGTGGCATAAAGTGTGCGACTTAAGTGGCAGGAGCGGTAGTGAGCGTAGTGGTGAGTCACGGGGGTGCCGGGAGAAGTGGCACATATCTGCAGTGGAATTTGCCCACTTTCTGAGGCTAAATCCCACCAGAATCGACGATATGCGAGGGTCATCGGACATGAAAGCCGCGACCAAGAAGCGCTTCGCTGTTAAAGCGAGACGTGACGATGCCCTAAATGTACGACTCACACGAACTCTGGGGCATTGGCAGAGAAACAAATAACTTATAGTTAACCAATTAAATTTAGAATAGTTAGAATGAACTAATCATTCTTCTTCTTCTTCTTCTTCTTCTTCTTCTTCTTCTTCTTCTTCTTCTTCTTCTTCTTCTTCTTCTTCTTCTTCTTCTTCTTCTTCTTCTTCTTCTTCTTCTTCTTCTTCTTCTTCTTCTTCTTCTCTTCTTCTTCTTCTCTTCTTCTTCTTCTTTCTTCTTCTTGACTCACTTCAAAGCACCGAGAGCAGAATAGCGTAACACGAATGGAAGGTACGGCGGTGAGGCTGAGAGCAGGTTTGGTCACGCGACCACCACCTGCGTATTACGAAGTCTATGTCCGCGTCGCATGCAGAGATCACGCGATACGTCACTTTCAAAGGGTTCACAGTCGCTATTCAGTACTGTTTTGCCTTTGCCAAAGTGAGAGAAAAAAAATCGTGCAAATGTCTGCTGCGTCCTTTCTGATCGATTGAAGGGTCGGACGCTGCTATCCTATGCTCACTTGAATCGAGAATGAGGGCGGTAGCTGCATGCATCATGCGGGCTTTTGTCATCGCAGTTCTGATGGCCAACGACCCCTTTTTAGCACCTCAATATTAATAAGGCAAATGTCTTGGATGCCTCGCCGAACGCGGAAAGTGGCAGTCGGCGTCAACAGGAATGATGCATGCGGCGGCTGTATTTCCGATGGAGGTGGAAATGCAGATTTGGGTGCACGTCAAAGAACCCCAGGTGGTCGAAATTTCCGGAGCCCTCTACTACGGCGTTTCTCGTAATCATATGCTGGTCTTGGGGACGTTAAACCCCACATATCAATCAATCAACGAATATGCAAAAGATTCTCACACCATGAAATCACAGATAGCCAAGATTTGTGACGTCACGATGACGTAGCAACGACACACCACTCGATGACGTCATGAGATGACGCCATCGCTTGGCTATCAATGGGCCGATTCCAAGCCACATGAGGTGATGAAAGGTTCCAATATTGCCAGTCCCGGAGAAGAAGAGAAGAAAAATGCGTTCAATGAGAACGATGAGAGCTAGGCCTGGAAAGCGAGTTTCTAGCCTGCTACTTCTCGCGCGGTAAAGAAAAAAGGAAAATAAAGAAAAAGAGGAGGGGCATGATGAGGGGTGATCGTGATATAACACAATCAGTCTATGCACAGACACTCACATTCGGTGGACAAGCACAAAAGTCTCCAAATCAGCTACATTAGCAGATGCTCTAAATACGGGACTCTAAACCTTTCTTGCTTGGATATGCAAAGAGGCCTTTTAAGCTGCGTTGAGCGTGATCCACGTGTTTCCCAGCACCAAAAGCTTCACTTCCGAAAAGGGAAGGCAGTTTAAGTGATCTATGAGGCGCTTAAGAAATTGTCTTTCAACCGCGTATTGAGAGAACACGCAGAGAATGTGATTAATAGTCTCTTGCGCGTGACATAAATTGCAGTTAGGATTTTGCTCTTGTCCCATCTTGCATAAGTATCGTCACGTATATGCAACACCCAGCCACAGTCTATGTAGTAACGTTTCCTGGTTTCTCCTTAGTCGGAACGCAATACGAAAAGCATGACAAGAGTCAAGTCTATAAATGCGCTCGTGGCGATAATTCGGATCATTTAATAGTCGTTGCATAGATGTCTTCATACCTTTAGACAGCAAGGCATTGATGTCATATCGGGAAAGGTGAATCGATATCACTTCGCTGCTACTGTGTGCCATTTTCGCTTCTGCGTCAGCTTGTTCATTTCCAGACATGTCATAGTGACGGGGAATTCATTGCAACGCAACGGTATGCCCGGATCGAAAGGCAGCACACAGCTTCACGTTTGGTACAAGTAGATATGAAGGGGGTGGGGGTAGTACATTTCACTGAGAACAAAGAAAAACTAAGCCTGCTCCGCTTGGCGGACACTGCGAAGCTGGCGGCGTGCAGTGGGGTTGAATGAAGTGGAATGAATGAATTGGGATGAAGTAGGAATGAGGTGGAATGACGTGGCATAACGTGTGCGACTTAAGCGGCAGAGAAACAAATAACTTATAGTTAACCAATTAAATTTAGAATAGTTAGAATGAACTAATCATTCTTCTTTCTTCTCTTCTTCTTCTTCTTTTCTTCTTCTTCTTCTTCTTCTCTTCTTCTTCTTCTTCTTCTTTTCTTCTTCTTCTTTCTTCTTCTTTTCTTCTTCTTCTTCTTCTCTCTTCTTCTTCTTCTCTTCTTCTTCTTCTTCTTTTCTTCTTCTTCTCTTCTTCTTCTTCTTTTCTTCTTCATGCAAAAGGACTCGGTGGAAGCTGGAAGAAACAGGTTGACAAGTGCCACATTCTTTTCTTCTTCTTTTCTTCTTCTTCTTCTTCTTCTTCTTCTTCTTCTTCTTCTTCTTCTTCTTCTTTTCTTCTTCTTCTTCTTCTTCTTCTTTCTTCTTCTTCTTCTTCTTCTTCTTCTTCTTCTTCTTCTTCTTCTCTTCTTCTTCATGCAAAAGGACTCGGTGGAAGCTGGAAGAAACAGGTTGACAAGTGCCACCTAGAGGAGCACAGTGTCTGCATGCTTACCCTTTCATGCGTAGAGAAGAGGTAGAAGGAGGCAGAGTTATTCAGTCGTTCCAGTTACGACACAGCGTTCCGAAACCTGAACACACCCGTGGCCGATTCTGCGATGGTCATTAGATTGTCGTGCCATTTGGGAGTGGCAATGTAAAACACAAAATTACCACCTCTGTGTGCGCTCCTCGCAAGCTGTTCCACAACGCACGCAGCGCTGGCATTGTCACGAGCGTTTGTTAGTTTATATTTTGGTCAACAAGTGACTCGAAAGTTGGCACACGCCCACGATTTTGACCAATGGCAAGTTCAGTGTTCCATACGCGGTGTTTATAGGGATTTTCGGAACTCATATGAGAAAAGAACTCCGACAGGAAAAAGAATGGACGGGGGTGTGGGGCTTCGGGAGCGATCGCGCATCACGCTCCCTATTTTGACAGGAATCAGCAGCACCAACACAGATGCCAGCATCTATGTACAGTATGGTCCACTGGTAAAGAGAACACCCGAATGCACACCATCAATATTCCTGGCCCTCCAAAAGCAAGTGCATTAAGAAACAATCTTCATGCAAGTTAATAGTCTGTCAAAAGGAGTCGGAACTTTTAACCACCAGTAGGCTTATGCATACCTAAGCCGCTATGATTCCGTAAAATAGCGAAGACTAAATATGCTGCTCACGCAGATGTTCCCGTTTACAGTGTACCCGTCTGTACGTGCTGTGTTGTCAACGCTCAGTTTACGTTGAAGCGATAGACAGGTCGTTTTGCTCGCTGCGACAACGGCGTTTGTTTACACCGGAAATTTGTTGATTTAAGCCAGATAGTATTTTTGTACTTAGCCGCTATAGCGTTACTTCGAGTAACGTTCAAATTTGTTGCACATATTCTGCAATTGGAATGTCTAACAGCCCATTCTATAAACTCTGCGGGCGCAGCGAAGCCATCGCGCACCTTGTATGCGAGTGCACTTGCTTTAAAGACTAAAAGCAGCATCGCAGCAGTGCTAGAGCAGCTGGACAATCTCCGGCTGACTGAAAGCGAGAATCTGGGTCACTGATCCGGTCGAACGCCAACGCGAGTTCCTATGAGGTCGTTTTTGCGGATTTCTTAGAGAGAGAGAGAACACAACTTTATTGTCGTCAGACTTAAGGAGGTAGGTGACCCGCCAGGCTGAACCTGATGGCCACCTCCTCTGCCCTTTGTACGGCCTGGAGCTGAACGGCCAGGCTGGTGGAGGTCAGAACTGCCTCCCACCCCTCTGGCGAGGGAGCGGCTAGGAGATCGAGAGAGGGGGGATCTTCCCTGCAGGCCCAGAGAATGTGATTAAGTGTGGCTATTGAGCCACAATGCGAGCAATGCGGATCAATCGAGTCGGGGTATATACGTGCATAAATGTATGGGCACGGAAATGAATGTGTTTGCAAGCGGCGCCAGATAACCTCCTGGCGCTTAGTTAGCTTATGGTGCGGGGGTGGTTTTGTCTGCCTCGAAAGACGGTAATATTGTGTGATGTCATGGTAGGATGTCAAGGCTTCACCAGGGTTTTCCAAATCAGAGGCGGTACCACCGCTCGGCTGACGAATCCTCGAGCATATAGGTGGGCCGCCTCGTTCCCTGGGTTCCCCGCGTGAGCCGGCACCCATACCAGCGCAATGGAGGATAGTGCGTCTTCCTCAGCATCTGTAAGGAGACTGGGCAATAGTAAACGCAGAGTTGTGGGGGCCACAATGCCACGTGCGAAGTTGGATATAGCAGCCTTTGAGTCACTGAGTATAGTGGTGAATCCGGATGCTGCTGCTAGCGCTATCGCCGCTTCCTCAGCTTCTGTCGTATTAAGCACACGGACAGAAGCAGCCGCTTTAAGTTGAGGTGAATTGGCGTTGTTGCCGGGGAGAGTGATTACGCTTATTGCATATGCTTTAGTAAACTCTCGGTATTGGGCGGCGTCAACGTACGCAACGGTTGGGTTGGACGCGTACGTTTTTTTGCAAGAATTTGGCCCTCGCTTTCCTTCTACCGTCGTGATGGCTGGCCAACATGTTCTTTGGCAGTGGTTTTATGAGGAATTTCTTTCTGATGTTGGGGGGGATGACAGCCGGATCGTTACCCGTAGGAGATACCACATGGTCAATGTTAGCAAGGATCCAACGCCCCGTCCTGCTTCCCTGTAATCGGTGAATTTGCGCCGTAAGATGCGCTTCAAGAAGTTCTTCTAAGGTGTTATGCAGCCCAAGACTGAGGAGGTGCTCTGTCGATGTGTTTCGGGGGAGACCCAATGCCACCTTATACGCTTTGCGTAAGAGCCGATTAGTTGGGCTCGCTCAGATTGAAGGAGGTGCAAATAAGGGAGGGCGTACGTGAAGCGCGACAAAACGAAGGCTTGAATTATCTGTAGCAGTTCTTTCTCCTTCATGCCTCGATTGCGAGCGCTCACTCGAGATATAAGATGGGCCGTCTGGTTCACGGTTACGGTGAGACGGTCTAGCGTAATGTTGTTGTGGTGGTTTGTTTGCACAATGAGTCCGAGTACTCTCATGTGGGCCACCTGCTTAATTGGCGTGTCATTGACATACACGTTAATACTAGGAAGTGGAGTCTTAATTTTGCGGCGATCTGGAGGTCGCAGTAATAGTAGCTCCGATTTGCTCTGGGAACACTCCAAACCCGCTTCTGACACGTGCTGAACGACTACGTCGGTTGCTCTTTGAAGAGTCTCCTCGATTTGACCATCGGATCCCACCGTCGTCCAGAGCGTGATGTCATCTGCGTAGAGGGTGTATCGCAGGCCGGGTATCGTGTCAAGTTTGGGAGGTAGTGACCTCATAGCGAGGTTGAAAAGGAAAGGGGACAAAACAGCTCCCTGCGGGGTGCCGCGATCACCGAGTGTGATGAGCTTAGAACGAAGGTCACCCACTGAGAGTTCAACCGTTCGATTAGATAAGAAAGCACGGACGTAGTTAAATATGCGTGCCCCGGATCGTAGTTCGGACAGACTGCCTAAAATGGCACTATGCTTCACGTTGTCAAATGCTTTGTGAAGGTCCAGACCGAGCAAAGCCTTGGTACTAGTGCCACTCTCAGGTCGTAGGAGATCGTGATGCAACTGGATGAGCGCATCCTGAGTGGATAGATGGGCCCTGAAGCCCAGCATTGTGGGGGGAAGTAGGCGGTGCTCTTCCGCGAAATTTTGCAAGCGACAGAGGACAACATGCTCCATTAGTTTGCCCAGGCAGGAGGTCAACGAGATTGGACGAAGATTCTCCAGGTCGAGTTTCTTGCCCGGTTTCGGTATAAACGCGACCCTTGCGTGTTTCCATTCTGATGGCAAATGGCCGGACCTCCAGCACTCATTCATATATTCAGTAATGGCCCCTACCGACTTTGGATCGAGGTTGCGCAGCGTCTTATTTGTCACCCCGTCAGGACCGGGTGCCGATGTTGTACGCAGTTTATGTAGCGCTATGCAAACCTCACTTTCCGAAATGTCGGCGTCCAACTGTTCGTTGGCTGTTCCAGTGTATTCAGGCAACTGCTCTGTGCTGTTCTGTTTCTGAGATGTGTTGATGTAGCGGGTGATGAGCTCCTCCAGCAGCTCTTCGTTGGTGCCCGGGTATTGATGGACAATTCGCGCGAGCTGTTTGCGTGCGGCCGACTTGGAGCTACCAGGGTCCAGCAGGTGTCGCAGAAGATGCCACGTTTTCTTGCAGCCCATCTGGCCATTGAGGCTGCCGCAAAGTTGGCCCCACTGTTGGCGTGTTAGCACAGCGGTGTGGGCTTCTAATTCACGTTCGAGCCTCGAGATGCGGCGGCGGAGCCTTGTGTTGTGACGTTGGCGCCGCCACCTACGCATGAGGCTTTCATGCGCCTCCCACATATGTAGAAGGCGTGAATCTGTTGATGGCTGTTCCGGAGTTACGTCTGCTTGGTATGTTGTAGCGTCCACATCTCGACTCAAAGAAAGTATCCATTCGTTCAAGTCCAATACCGAATCGGGTGCCGTTTCTTTGCGCAGTTGGCGGAATTTATCCCAGTCTGTAATGCGAGCTGTGGCTCGTTTTTTTACATTGCTTGTGGTTAACTCAATGGTTACCGCTAGAATGAAATGGTCACTTCCTACGGTGTGACCTGTGTTTTGCCAACGGGCACCCTCCGTGTTTTTGCAAAGGGAGAGGTCTGGGGTAGTATCTCGACATACGCTGTTCCCGATTCGCGTCGATTGCTCCGGATCATTGAGGATACTGAAACCTAGGTCGTGTATGATGCTCCATAATCGGCGACCCTTGGGGTTGGATTTCGGGTATCCCCATTCGGGATGTTTTGCGTTAAAATCGCCTAGTACGAGCAGCTTTGCATCCTTCGCCAGATTTGTTGCTTTCCGAAAGATGTAAGGTAGATCCGCAGCTGTATCTCTTGGAGGGCTGTATATATTTAAAATGAAGAGTGGCTTGTCTCCTCGTCCTTTTTGGTATAATTTCCACCAGTGTGTGATGAATACTCGTACCCTCAATTTCATGTTGAATGGCTGTGACATTCTTGTGTACTAAGATGGCAGTGTGGCATTGTGCGCTCGCGGATATGTCTATTTTCTGATTATATGATGCGTATCCGGGCAGTTGAGCGGCAGTGTTCGTTTCTTGTAAAACTATGATGTCCGGCGAACATTCCCCATTTGGTGCATGGTTTTGAATATGCTGGATATGTTGCTGCAGATGGCCCTTCTTATTGCGGAAGCTCCTGCAGTTCCACTGCCAGACGGTGAGCGTGTGGAGAGCCGCCATGACTATGTTATTGGCGTAGGGGCCGGTGTTTGCCGGCTATTGGATGGTGTGCGGTGGATGGCCAACTGCACACTGAAGTCGGCCAGTGCAGCTTCGGTCGAGCTCTTTAACACGGCGAATGAGGTGGTTGTTTCCCGGATGGTTTGGTGGATCGCATTAAAGCGCGTTTCTATTTCAGCGTTCAGATCGGATTTCAGCGTTGAGATGGCTGCCGTGACTGCCGTCGTTACTTTTGTAGTGATGTCGGCGTCTGCGTGGAGTGAAGCTGTGGGTGTAGCTGCCTTGCGTTTATTAGCGTTCTGAAGTTGAGGAACTGGCGATAACGCCGGGTTTGGTGCCAGGGGGTTCGGATGTGCGTCTTGTGTTTCGGATGATGTGGGTGTAGTTGTTTGTCGATACTGAGTGCTCTATCTATTTTGGCTTCTAGAGACTGGATGTAGCTAGTCAATTTAGCTATCTGGGACTGCTGGGCCGAGATTTGAGCCTTAAGGGCAGAATTCTCCTTTGCCAACTCCCTCACCTGTGAATCGGAAAATAGTAGTGATGCCGGGGCGCCCCGCTGCCAGGCCACCGACTTGGACGCTTCTCCGGGACCTCGACTGGATGAACGAGACACCGATGGGCTGCGCCTGGCTGATTTGGACCTTGAGTGAGATGAGGGCCTGCTGTCTCGTCGTTGGGCTGAGCGTGACCTCGGGCGCCTGCTGTGGGATCGACACCTGCTGCCACGTCGTTTAGCTGAACGAGACCCTGAGCGCCGGGTGTGGGATGGGGACCTGCTCTCTCGGCGCTGCTGCTGGTTGCTGCTGTTCCCGAGTGGTGGGAAAGATGCAGAATGGTCTCGAGATGATGGTGAGCGTCTGCTGGAGGAGCCACTGTGAGATGGGTTGCGATGGATGTTCGACGAAGGTTCTTGCGCTTCTTGCTTCGATTGCGGGGTGGGTGGCGCCTTCTTGATAAAGCGATACTTGCAGTTTGAGCTGCCGGTGTTGTGTGCACCATTGCAGACGATGCAGCGTGGCGTGCATGCGGGTGTTTCGCCCTGTCCTGGTGTGGGGTGTTCCTCTCCGCAACGGCGGCACCGCTGCTTACGTGGCATCGGGCAAACATCCGTGCGGTGACCAACCTTGCGGCAGTTAAAACACGATTCCACCCTGTTGTAGAACGGGTACAGCCTGATGTCGGTTCCGTGGTAGAATATCCACTTTGGAAGGTTTGGCGTCATTAGTGCAACCACGACGTGCCTAGTTTGGCCCAAGCGTCTTCCACTCACGATAGGAATGGTGGGGTTGCTGGCTTGTAGGTCTGCCAAAATCTCTTCGTCTGAGAAGTCATCGTATGCATGGAACATGATGCCTCGTATGGCGTCGTCTGGAGGGGGGGCGTAGACATGGAGCTCGATAGTAGCAGCGCCGATGGTAATCGACTTCACTCGAAGGTAGGCTTGGGCGCGTTGCGAGTCGATCACGCTCAAGGTAAAGGTATTATTGGTGGGGTGCGTCCGAAGGCGATCCCGACTTGCTGGTGGCTGATCTGGCAGTGAAGCTGCCTTGAGCAGGGCGTCGTGCAATTGCCACGGCGGCACTTTCGTCAAGTCGATGGGCGTTCTTGGACGTCCTACTATATGAATGGAGTCTTGCGGCAATCGGGGGAGTGGTGCCCGCCGACGTAACCGAGGCGGACGTGACTTGACCTGGGGTTGGCGTTCCGGCACAGCGGCGCGGGCATTCTCCGACGTACACGGTTGAAGAACGGGCTTGCCTTGGTTTTGAAGTTCCCGTCGGCGTCGTTCCTGGGCACGATAGCCGGGCGATTGCCAGGAATCGTCGGACCACTCCTCTTCAGAGATGGTATGACCTTCTACGACGCACTCCATTCCGGTGGGCGGCTGGGCACGACGATGTGAGTAGCGTGAGACGCTGCACCAGGCTTAGGCAAGGAGCCGGACGCGCGCTGAGCCAGCTAGGCTCAGGGCGGCGAGCGGCGTTGGTCGGGTCAGCAGATGCTCCTGGGAGAATCTTGATAAATCCAGTGCAGAGAGTGATATCCGCGCGTTCCCAATAACCTCATGCACCCACTCATACATAAATTATTGGTCAGTAAGCACGCGTCGCAGCGAAAATGCCGAAAGGCTCGGGAGACGATGTACAGTGCGTCCTACTGCTCCGAGCGTCTCCGACCACCAACCACGTACATGCCGAAAACTGTCCCACAAAACGAAGTTGCGCACCACCGAACGGGCTGCACGCAACACCCGGGCGGAATCTGCGGATTCTTAGAGAAACGGGACTGAACGACGCGTTGCGACCATTCAGTGACTACGTTCGCGTGTTGATTTTAGACGGTGCTATTGTCATGACTTTGTGGGGTAGATACGCACTCTCAACATTTTATCTAATTCGTTCTCGCCCCCTTTCACTTTGCCCAGCACAGTGTAGCCAATTGAATACTTCTGATTTGTCTCCATGTCTTTCGTCTACCTTTTCTTTCTCTCTCTCTGCACAGCATTGTCCCTGTGGAGAAGCTGTGACCTTTTTCCAATAACAGTTTTCTATGAACAAAAAGCAAGGCTTTATCTGCCCCTCTTTTGCTGAGCCAGCTAAGCGTCTCTCCTTTCTACATATAAAAAAAAAAAAAATGAAGGAAGCGTTGGCCACCTTGAACGCTGCTCTAGAAGAGCAAAAAAAAAAAAGTGCTTTAACGAATGCTTTGGACATACATTTCAACGTTCGAAGGCATAAGCCCGATAATAACGGTCTGAGAAGGAGTTAATGCACACATCACAAGAGCCTGACCAAATAAGTTCACTAAGAATAGCAAGAGAGGTTCCCTTCTGTAGTATACGCCTCGTACGTTGCAAATTTCAGTGGTGGCTGTTCGGTGTGCCGTTCCATTGCGTCACAACTAATCCCATTAGCGTCTTCAACGTGGGGTAAATTCTGGCAAACGTTTTTTTTATAGCAACAATATTGGTTGAGTTACTGTGCACTTGTGCTTAGGCGCGTAGAATTTCACCGGCGGTTGCGCCCCAGGAATTGGTCAAGCCACCCTGCCGAGTACAGCACGTACTAGCGTTAAACGAAAGCTCTGCTTGGCGATGTAGAGTACGTGGAACACTTGAAAGAAAGAGACAGAGAGAGAAAGTGATATAGGCAAAAATAAAAATAAAGAGAAGCAAAAGAGATGAAAACATAAAAATATAAATAGATAAAGACAAAAAGAGCGAAATAAAAAACAGGAAAGAAGCAGAAACACACACACAACGGCTGGTTATTTTTTCATCCACTTTTCCTTCTTCTTATTTACATTCAATTGGTTCTAATAACTTCCCTTGTACATTCCTTTGCATTACTGTCCGTTATATCTCATTGATATTGTGTTAAAACACGGAAAAACAAGCCCTTAAATATACACTTCTTTCCTATATATATATATATATATATATATATATATATATATATATATATATATATATATATATATATATATATATATATATATATATATTGTGATGGAGCGAGGTCTTGGCTTACAGGACAGCGTCCACCGAGAGTCGGCAGCCGAACAAGATGTCTGAGTTGCCTCTCGTGCAAGCGCCTAACGCACAGGCGTCTTCTTCATCTTCGCTAAGTGCCACGCTTGCTCCTGTCGATGATGCACCGTAACATCACTCCCCTGCGGCGGAAGCGCCGTCACGGCGCTTAGTACGGCGGCGACGAACGAGGAGGGTGATACGGTTTCAGTATGGAAACGTGTACAACGTCTGTCTGGAGTGAGGTGGTCGAAAAGGCATTGTTTAGGGGTGCGATCTCGTAGCTCACGTCACTAGGTTGTCGTAACACTTTGTAGGGGCCATGGTAGTGTGATAGTAGCTTCTCTGATAAGCCGACTTGGTGGTTTGGTGTCCAGAGAAGTACCAGAGACCCCGGCGAGAAGTGCACGCTTTGGTGGCGACTGTCATAGCGGTCTTTTTGCTGCGCTTGCGACAAGTGCAGCCGATCACGGGCAAGCTGACGGGCTGCATGGGCTCGAGAAACGACATCGCTGGCGTACTCAGTAGACAAGGGGGCAGCCGAAGGAAGGAGCGTGTCAAATGGTAATGCTGGATGCCGGCCAAATAGCAAATAAAACGGCGAATAACTAGCTGTGTCGTGCCGTGAAGAATTGTACGCGAACGTGACAAAGGGGAGTGCTTTGTCCCAGTCACGGTGATCTGGCGAAACGTACATTGACAGCATCTGCGTCAGCGTTCGGTTCAGACGCTCGGTCAATCCATTTGTCTGTAGATGATAAGCGGTGGTAAGCTTGTGCTCAGTGGAGCAGGCGCGGAGAATGTCATCCACAATAATGAAAAGAAGTACCTTCCTCGATCAGTAAGCAGCTGCCGCGGAGCGCCGTGATGAAGAATGACTTCATACAAGAGAAAGTCAGCGACGTCAGTGGAACAGCTTGTCGGCAGTGCTTTAGTGATGGCAAAGCGTGTGGCGTAGTCTGTGGCGACTGCAACCCATTTATTTCCGGAGGTGGACGTAGGAAACGGGCCCAACAGGTCAAGGCCAACACGGAAGAATGGTTCCGTTGGTATGTCAATGGGCTGTAGGAGGCCAGAAGGTAGCACAGAGGGGCGCTTGCGGCGTTGGCAGCGGTCGCAAGCAGTGACGTAGCGAACCACAGAACGATACAGTCCGGGCCAGAAAAAGCGACGTCGCACACGATCGTAGGTACGAGAGACGCCTAGGTTACCGGCTGTAGGTACGTCATGTAGTTGTTCGGGAACGCTGGTACGCAGGTGATGGGGAAGCGCGAGTAGTAATTCCGGGCCATCAGCGTTGAAGCTGCGACGGTACAGAATGTTGTCGTGCAGTTCGAACAGGCGAACGGAAGGGTCTGTCGGAGCAGAGGTCAGACGCTCGATAATGGAGAGAAACGACGGGTCACGTCGTTGTTCGGTGGAGATATCACCCAAAGCGTGGATGGAGAGAACGCAGGGGTCTGAATCAAGGTCTGTCAAGTCGGGCGTTTCAACCGGATAACGTGACAAAAAGTCTGCGTCTGTGTAGAGGCGTCCCGACTTGTAGTGGACCACGAATGAGTATTCTTGCAGACGGAGCGCCCAGCGACCAAGACGTCCCGATGGGTCCTTTAGCGATGACAGCCAGCAAAGAGCGTGATGGTCCGTAACAACGGAAAAAGTTCGGCCATACAGGTAAGGCCTGAATTTCGCCACGGCCCACACTAAAGCGAGGCATTCACGCTCAGTGATGGAGAACTTCCGTTCGGCAGGTGAAAGAAGACGACTGGCGTAAGCAATCACGCGGTCCTTTTCGTGCTGTCGTTGGCCAAGGACCGCTCCAATTCCATGGCCACTGGCATCGGTCTGAAGCTCTGTAGGTGATGCTGGGTCGAAATGGGCCAGTGCTGGTGGCGTAGTCAGCAGATGGATAAGAGCCGAAAAGGCGTCCGCTTGCTCTATACCCCATGCGAAGGGAACGTCCTTCTTTAAGAGATCAGTAAGCGGTCGAGCGATGTCGGCGAAGTTGCGGACAAATCGACGAAAATAGGAACATAGCCCTACAAAAACTTCGGACGTCCTTGGTTGAGCGTGGTTCAGTAAATTGTTGTACTGCTCGCACCTTTTCGGGATCTGGTTGAACACCATCGGCACTGACAAGGTGGCCGAGTATGGTGATTTGGCGACGTCCGAAACGGCATTTTGCAGAATTGAGCTGGAGAGCAGCTCTTCGAAAAACATCCAGAACAGCTGACAGACGTGTTATATGGCTGTCAAAGGTGGGCGAAAAGACAATGACATCGTCTAAATAACATAAGCAGATGGACCACTTATATCCTCGGAGAAGGGAGTCCATCATGCGCTCGAACGTTGCCGGCGCATTACACAGTCCAAACGGCATGACTTTGAACTGGTAGAGGCTGTCGGGCGTAACGAAAGCGGTTTTTTCACGATCCATGGGGTCGACGGAAATTTGCCAATAGCCGGATCGAAGGTCGATTGACGAAAAGTATTGGGCACCATGGAGGCAATCGAGGGCGTCATCAATCCGAGGCAAAGGGTAGACATCTTTGTGGGTCACTTTGTTTAAATGGCGATAGTCCACGCAAAAGCGCCAGCTGCCATCTTTCTTCTGAACGAGCACGACTGGGGAGGCCCAGGGGCTGGATGAGGGTTCTATTACGTCTTTAGTAATCATTTTATCCACTTCATTTTGAATTACTTGGCGTTCCTTGTGAGATACGCGATATGGACGCCGCCGTATAGGACTGGCATTACCAGTGTTGATCCGGTGAGTCACTGCAGTTGTTTGGCTGAGAGGGCGGTGGTCAAAGTCGAAAACGTCTCTATGTGATGTTAGCAGACTACGGAGGCTGGCAGCTTGCACTGCAGTGAGGTCGGGAGCAATCATCTTGTTAATGTCATCTGCAGGCAGAGTGTAATTGCGGCCAAGACAGGGGGATGTACTATCGGTGTCCAAACCAGTAACGTTGCAGCTGTCAAGTGGAGATAGGGTGGCCAAAGACATGTCTTGCGGAATAACTTGAGTCAAGAGACTCACGTTGAGTAGTGGTATAACCACTGTATTATTAGCGACGGCGACAACAGTGTGAGCAAGGGCGACGTCTCGGGCCATCAGTACGTCGACTATAGGAGTGACGAGGTAGTCACCGTCGGGCACATGGCGTGAGCACGACAAAGTGACATATGTAGCAGCTTGCGGAGGCAAGCGAACGTGGTGACGAGAGCGTAAACGGGGAGAATAGTCTGCTGGAAAATCGGCAAACTGCGGCAGTTCAAGCTGAAGAGCACCAGTGGCACGATCAATGAGCGCAGAATGACGTGACAGGAAGTCCAAACCAAGTATTAGGTCATGAGGACACATTTCAATGACGGCAAACTGAACTAATGTAGGATGACCAGCAATGGACACACGGGCCGTGCACATCCCTTGAACATCAGGGGTCCTCCCATCAGCGACACGAAGTTTGTGGGAAGCGGCAGGCGTGAGCACTTTATGTAGGTGTCGGCGAAGGTTCGCACTCATTACAGAAATGTGCGCTCCAGTATCTATAAGGGCAGAAATAGGCACACCATCAACGGCAACGTCTAACAAATTTTGTCTCGTCGGAAGCGTCAAGAGAGGATTTGTGGAGGGAGTCGAAGATGCAGCGTCACCTCCGGGCGCTGCACCGTTTAGTTTTCCGGGTAGGCAGGAGCGGGGTTGAATGGAGATGACGGCCTGCGAGTCTGCGGTGAGCGAGACGACTGGCGACGTCCTGGAGGCGAACGCGACTGATGACCATGCGGTGACGGAGATCGGCTGTTGAACCTTCTGTAGTTGTTTTGCGGAGAAGGCTGCACGGCAGACGCGAAGCGGGTGCTGTCCTGTCGGTAGTGAGGTTGGGATGAAGTCCGAGGTGGCGAGGACCAGCGGTAATTGCAGTAACGGACGACATGACCGATACGGTGGCAATGAAAACAAATTGGTCGATTGTCGACGGTTCTCCACGCCGCAGGGTCGCGAGATCGGGCCGTGAACTGCTGCTCGCGATAGGACGAGGGTGGACGCCATGAAGCTCGCTGCGGGCTGGGCAAAGCGCACACCGAGGGAATACCTATGCTGGCGAGTTCTTGGCGGACGATGGCTTGAACCATGTTAGCAGTGAGTGGGGTGGTGTCACTTGCAGCGGTGTGAGCCGGAGCAGAGGCAATGGCTTCAAGTTCGCGCCGTACAATTCGGGTCACCTGATCCGATGAATCTAGAGGTGGTGGCTGTGTTCTTGCACGGTCTTCGCAAGATGATGTTGCAGCCGTATTCGGAAGGCGGGTGAACACGCTGTTAATCCGCCGGCTCTTCGCTTGCTCAAAGCGCCGACATTCTTTTATAATGGCGTCCACTGTAGAAAAATTTTTGCAGATGAGGAGGTTGAATGCGTCATCCGCAATCCCCTTAAGAATATGCCCGATTTTGTCAGCCTCCGGCATATCGGCATTGGCTTTGCGACACAACGACAACACATCTTCTATATAGGAGACGTAAGACTTGGTCGAGGTCTGCACCCGAGACGCGAGCATTTTGTTCGCGGCCATTTTTCTTTCAATCGGCTTTCCGAACAGGTCTAGCATTTTCTCCCTGCACACTGCCCAACTCACAAGTTCTGTTTCATGGTTCTCATACCACGATTTGGCGGTTCCCCTAAGATAGAATAACAGGTTTGCCAGCATAGGAGTCGGGCCCCATCGGTATCGAGTACTCGCACGTTCGTACTCTGCCAGCCAATCTTCAACGTCAACTTCATATAGATCGCCGGAACCGCTGAACGTGCCAGGATCCCGCGGGGGTTCGAGCACAAAGGTTGTGGTCGCAGAAGGAGATGTAGTTACCGCATCATCTCCGGCCGCAGGAACACCAGGAGCAGATGCAGACGCCGTACTCTCCGTCATCGTTGTGGAATGACCCTTCAAACGTCGGCCGCTGCGAAGTTCCGTTGCGAGGCGGTTGCCCAGCACCTCCACCAAATGTGGCGGAGCGAGGTCTTGGCTTACAGGACAGCGTCCACCGAGAGTCGGCAGCCGAACAAGATGTCTGAGTTGCCTCTCGTGCAAGCGCCTAACGCACAGGCGTCTTCTTCATCTTCGCTAAGTGCCACGCTTGCTCCTGTCGATGATGCACCGTAACAATATATATATATATATATATATATATATATATATATATATATATATATATATATATATATATATATATATATATATATATATATATATATATATATTACAGAGGGAGAGAGAATGAACTTTCCCACACGTCTGGGCAATTCTGTAGTGAGGGACAACGTGCCGGACCTGGCTTTTGTCAGGAACGTCAAGCGCCCCCTCTGGCAGTACTTGTATGAGAACTTGGGGAGTGGACATTTCATTGTGTTGGTGTTTCTCGAGATTAGGGCACCACTGCCGCGGATTTTTAAAATTGTTGATTGGGACGCCTTTCGGAAAAGTCGAAAACACGATGAAAATAACTACGATGACCTTGGCCAGCTACTCGAGCGGCATAAGGCAGACGTTAAAACTGCCACTAAGGTGGTGCACACGGATCTTAAAATGGATCACATGAAAAGTCGCCTAGCTAGGCTTCTTGAAGCCAAGAACTCTATACTTAATAGATGGCGTACGCAGCGACTCAACAGGCGGCTCAGAAGGAAAATTGCTCTATTCAATAAGGAGATTAAGTCGTACAGCCATACCCTAGCCAAAGAACAATGGGATGAGGTCTGTAATGCTGTCGACGGGCAGATACGATTAGGGGCCAAGCTGAAGTTCTCAAGCATCTCCTAGAAGATAGAAAACTAAATCTAATCAGAGACACATTGTTGACCGTCTCATTCACAAGTAAAAGTCTGCTGGGCTCTCCGGTGATGACATCTTGCAACAGCTGGCGAATAGGTATCTCTCCCTGGGGGCTTTCACGGGTGCAGACCACCCTTTCTTCGTTCTGGAGAAGAAGGCGGACTCCCTTCTTTTGCGTAGCGGAGGTACTTTTTGGTCTTAACAAGAAGGCGGCTCCCGGGCCAGATGGTATTACTAACAGGTTACCTAAAAATCTGGACGATGGATGTTTTGAGGTGAACCGGGCTTGGGAGTGGTGTACGACCTCTGTCGTCCTCATTCATAAGCCTGGTAAACCTCTCGAGCTTGACACGCTCCAACCAATCTCGCTCACGTCTTGCCTAGGTAAGGTCGCGGAGCATGCTTTACTTAACCGAATCTCTCACTACATATTGAGCAAAACGAGCTTTTTTCTTTCAACCTCATTGGTTTTCGTCCAGCGCTCTCTACGCAGGATGTTATGAAAATGATCAAACATAAAAAAAATCTTCGACATAGACACCAGAAATGTTCGTGGCATTCTGGCACTTGATCTCGAGAAAGCCTCTGATAATATTTCACATGCTCATATACCTGATTTGATCTCTGAATTAAAGTTGGAGTCCCACATTTAGGAGTTCGTCTGCTCCTTTTTGAGGGATCGCGTTGCCACCATTCGGGTTGGGGACATCTGCTCGAAGAAATTTCAACTTGGACCTCGGGGGACCACTTAGGGATCGGTAATTTCACCATCAATTTTTAACATCACGACGAGGAAACTTTCGCTAGGGCTAAATCGTATAGACCGATTTGGACATGCGCTCTATGCAGATAAAATTATTATATGGTGCATGAGTGGTAGAGATGGAGACGTCGAGGATTCCCTCCAGCAGGCCCTCAGGTGCGCGGAAGTGTTCCTGGATAGCACAGGGCTGCACTTGTCCACTGCCAAATCGGAGCTTCTTCTCTACACACAGCCAGAGAAACGCAAATGCCCTACCATCTCAGTTCCACCGGAAGAGATAAGAATCGAAATTCACACACGACAAGGGCAGGAGATCCCCCGAGTCAACAAAATCCAAATATTAGGAATGTTCTTGGAAGATCAGGGCTGTAACTCTCATAATTTGACCCGCATTACGGCGAAGGCGGACAGCATGGTCAAACTTATACTGCGGGTATCTAACAGGCATGGAGGGCTTTGTGAGGCCAACCTCATGAGGCTATTTTATGCCTTTTTCATGAGTCACGTAAATTACATTGCCACAGCGCACAAATAGGAAAAGAAAGAGCGAAAGAAATTGGATGCAATTATTAGAAAATGCGTTAAGAAAGTCTTAGGTCTTTCAAACAACACTAATGGGAAAATCTCAAGGCCCTTGGTATGCATAAGACATTGCACGAGATTTCAGAAGTGCCACAAACAGCTCGAGCTGCAAGACTGTCCTCTTCCAAATACGGCAGGCGCATCCTGGAGTTCTTGGGCAGCGATCCCACTTTGGCAGCAGACAAAAAGATCCAACTCGCTGCTAAATTGACGGAGCACACTACGGTATCACTAATTCCACAAAACGTACAACCAATCTACAATGTAAGTCGCCGGGTGGCTAGGGCTCGGTCACTCCTCAGCTCCGCTGCTACCACCCCTGAACTTGTGGCGTTCGTTGACGCAGCACAGTATCCTGGAACAGCCCATTCTGTGGTAGCGGTCACTGACTTTAATGGTAAACTCCTCGCGGCAGCAGCCCTTCGAGATACCACGCCGGCCAGGACTGAGCAGGCTGATATAGCACTGGCCGTGGCTATTCCCACGCGCATGCGCATTTTAACTGACCCTCGGGCTGCTGTAAGAGCATTCACAAGCAGCCTGCTGCATGTACGAGCAGGCTGCTTATATTCTTACCGAAATTTCAAACTTCACTGCAATCGATTGTCACATCGCCTGGTTTTCTGCCCACATGGGCAAGGATGTCTACCCTTCCTAATGCCAATGAGTCTGCCCATGCCCGCGCACACGCACTGTCCCACTGCGATGGGCATTCGTCCTCTAATTCGGGGGGGGGGGGAGACATCCAGCAGCTTGATTCCCTCCTCACTTTTAATGAAATATGTAAGCACTATCAATTGTCGAGGCATTGGTTCTCGCTACCGCAACCCCTACTCTCGAGGGCCCAGTCATTCACTTCACGAATGCTGCAAACCGGTACTCACCCGTCACCCTTAGTTTATTGCAAGTTTATTGACAGCATAAAGCCTCACAGCCCTCATTGCGATGAGAGACGATGCACGTTATCCCACATGCTCTGGAAATGCACGGCGCTGCGTAATGGTCAGCCTCTCAGCACAGAGGACGCCTGGAGTACTGCAATCACCAGCTCGGACTGGAAGGTCCAAATCAGGGCTGTCCAGAGGGCCCGAAGTTGGGGGGAGAGGCATACCCTTCTCATCCCAACGTGGGTGCGGCCCGCAGCCGACCCGCCATTTTAAGGGGCACCGGCTCCTCAGGATAATTTGTGAATAAAGTTCGTTGCACTAACTTCTCCATTTTTCGCTCACAACTAACGGTGCCGACGCTGACAGCGGAATCTCTGCGACACGAGCTCTCTAACGTTATCGCGTTAGAATTATTACGGGGACGTTACGGTAAGGTGTATTTATTAATACGATTCGCTAGTCTTAACACGAATAATGTCACAATCTCGTCGCATACGTCGTCAAACACTTTACGTCAGACATCGGCACATAACCGGGGCCGGGTATGTGCCACTGGTATGTGGGTATGTGCGAAGAGTGATTTACGTTTCATGTCTACTCAGGAATGATGAGAACACGCATGGAGAATTTTACCGCGTGAGCGTTAAGAAAAAGCTGACATCGGCATGCGTTGCCCCGACGAATGCAAAGAAAAAAAAATGCTAGGGTCTCAATGGGAATCAGAGTCCCAGTATTCTGCTTGGCAACCAAGTATTCTGCCACATAGCTACGCCAAGTTTCGCGACTGCTTTAGAAATAGACCATAATGATCGAGAAGCGTCAATTAAGGATGCAGTGGTGGCTATATAATTGTACAAACATTACATATGTACTCTTACGATACAGCCGTAACGTCAGGTCAAAATCAACTGTAGTTGAGCGCAATGCACTGAATGTGATTGACAGTTTATATCAACCTAGAAACGGCGCGAACAGATATAATTATAATTCGAGAGCGTTTAGAAATGTGATGATGTCCACGAAGTGAATGATGACGAGGGGGTGAAGCAATAGGTCCCAAAGTCCACAATGTCTACATTGAAGTCGACGACTAGCATAACTGCTGTACAGATGGACAGGCGATACGCATGGACGGACGGACAGGTGGACGTCTGCCTGGATGCATGGATGGCAAGACGCACGAAAGGAAGGATGACAGACGGATGCGCAGATGGATGGATGGCCGGGCAGATGCATGGACGGGCGGATTGATTGAAATGTGGGGTTTAACATGGACGGGCGGACAGACGGACGGTGCGAGTGAGCATGTATTGTGCTGCCGCATAGGTAATCACACAAAGGTGATTACACATAAAGTCGGTTGTTTACACATGTGTTATCGTTTGTTGTGCTGGTGTTCAGTTTCGGTTTGGATTTGGGGCGTGATGAACGCCGACTCGGTCGGCCCCGAAAAGATTCGCCACTATTTTTTGGCAGCTATGAAGCTTTTATTTCTGAGAATTCCCTACGAATTCACTTGTGGCTTCGTGCTACGAATAAGCGTTTTTTTCTCTTTCCTGACAACTTCATTGGAGGGTCGATAGCTGTGTCGCGAGCGTGCGGAGGCTCGCGCCAGCGACACAGCTAGCGACACACGAGTTTCACAGCTGGCGACACACGAGTTTCAGGAATAGCCACTTTTGCCGCTTTTGCCACTTTTTCTCAAAGCCTGCCTGCTTTCAATGCTCGCGTCACTGTTTATTCCAAGTATTCTTGATCAGTATTTATCATATAAAACAAACTTATCAAGTTAAAGGCGTGTTCCTGTAGAGCGTGCTTTGCCACATATTGAGCAATTGTGCGGGGAAGACTAAAGCCTTTCTTGAGGACCTTCGACGCCGAAATTTTGGTCTGTCTGTCTGTCTGTCTGTCTGTCTGTCTGTCTGTCTGTCTGTCTGTCTGTCTGTCTGTCTGTCTGTCTGTCTGTCTGTCTGTCTGTCTGTCAGCGGTAATAATACCCCAAACGGCAGCATATGAAATCTCAAACAGCCAACCCAATCCGCAGCGCCCACTAATAATGCTCAAGTTTCAGCGTTCATAACTGTGCGATTGTCAATTAAAAAGCAATTATTGCGAACATCTGAGGCACCATAACAAAACGTCGATATCTTGTATGTGTGTCTTTATATTAGAAAAGGCACACATATTTAATTCTAAGGACCATTGTGTTTATCACGCTGCGCTATCAGTGCAACGCGATGCTCGAAAAGGCAATGTGTTTCCAATGCTTTGCTAAGACGACACGGTGTTGGCACCTGTCCATCGCTTTGAGTTCCACACCTTATCGCCTCCGAGACAGGCGCCAATCTTTCTTCGTGGGCGCGCACGCCTCCCTTCGTTTTCGAAGATAACTGCCAGATGGCGCTCGCGTCTAACGTGCCTCGATGTGCTATAGAGACCTTTAGATGTACTCGTTTGCCTTCACCATAGATGTAATGGCCTTCGCTGTACGAGTCGAGACTCTAACGCAGCGCTTACAGAATACAATCCACAAATTTTCTCGCTCAGAACATCAAATAAACGTTTTTTTCACTCACTCCCCACTCAAGATTATCGTCTTTCAACGACACTTGCAGTGAAACATGCAGATACGGGATCAATTTTTTCATAGCGTTTTGCTCAATCCAAAATTACAACACAGAGACCTTCCCTCCGCATGCTTTGCATAACATCATTTTTTAAGATACGTGGGATCTGGCGATCTTTTTCTCTTTTCGGTTTGTAATGGCTAGGCTTGTTTGATTTTTCAATCCTTTTAGAAAATTAAAACGAAAAATTTTTTCGAGCCAGTATAATATTTCCGTAATTTCGTGCACGCTGTGTTACCCTTTGTGCTTCACATTCACGCGTGTATTTTTTGCCTTATTTCGCATGTAAGCGAAGTGATGAACCACCACGACGCTTATATGCGAAGTATAGTTTGCGATCCTGGTCGTTGATAGTATAAAATTTCATGTAACGATAAGGTATTAGGAGTGGTATTATTAATAATATTCTTATTAAAATGTTAAAACAACACAGTTGTGCAAGTGGAAAAAGTTTACCCAAGAGCGCTTACCGGGCTTAACCAAGAGCTAACAGACCCAATTGCTAACTTTCAAAGCTGATTGCAGAAGTTGGCGACGATCTGAAAAGAAAAAAAGTTTAACCAACGCTTTCGAAAAGAAAGCACCGGTAACGCGTCTCTGCGCTGATGTTTAGCGGAAAGATTGTGCTAGCGCTTTGATTTAGAAAGCCTGGGAAACTGACAGGGTCGTTTGTTAGCAGCGCACTTGAATAATCTTTTTCTGTGTAACATGTCACGTCGCAAAAGCGGTAGAAGCACAATAAAATCTAATCACAAAATAAGGCTCTCTGTCGCCGAAGAGTGTCACCCAAAGCTTTTATCAAGAAAAAAGAACGGCTAGATCAAAAGAGTTTTGATTACTGACATGTACACCTAAACAAATATATTGAACGCTTCAGTGTATGCAAAAGTGCTAAACTCCGCATTTATGCGTAAAACGTGGTAGTAAGGAGCCACTCTGTCAAACGAGTCAAATGCTTTAATCAAATGGTTCTTGCTTGTTTTATTCAATTCCCTTTCGACGATGAGAACATTGCATTTAGACTGTGGTCGCGTTCAGTTATACGACACCCATGCTGCGAGGCTCAAGTTATCGCTTAGACTATGTAAGTCGAGAACGAACGCAGTACATCAGAAGCGAATGCAGCGAATGGATGAAAAAAAACTATTGCACAGTATTGATACTAGATAAAACAATGTTTTTCTTGCAGTTTCAAAAAGTTAAACTTTGACAACGTACTTTTTTTTATTACAGCCTGTCTAACTTGCGTGACTGAATTCTTTATTATAACGCCTATAATCCGCATCAGTAATTCCCAACCGTTCTTTAGCAACACAGGATGTACACTATGAGCACGGTGCACGTTAGTTATACCAATCGGAGAACCTCGTTACATGACCAGGGAGAGTGGATTGGCATGATTTGTGCTAATCTTTAATTTTGCTTGTCTAGACAGGAATTTTGATGCAGCCTTGATGATAAGCGTGCATATATATCTTCGTTTTATTTTTAAACTTCCATTTGAGTAACTCACAGTGTTATTACTTCGCATCTTGTGCTGCTGATCTTACCTCGCATGATTACAGTAATGTTAGGCAATGGTGTTAGGTTGCGCCTCTCCATGCTGTTTCATAAAACTGCATTTTCTATACTATAGTTACATAAATCGATTGCCTGCTGACAGGACTGCGCCAACATTAAAATGTCGAATGCGTACGTCTAGTTCTTTTTTGCCCAGCATGATGTTGTAGTAATGCATGTTTCCGACAAGTCAAATCGTTTGCATTCATCCACCCATCCGTCCATACATCCGCATTCCATCCATCCATCCATCCATCCATCCATCCATCCATCCATCCATCATCCATCCATCCATCCGTCCGTCCGTCCGTCCGTCCGTCCGTCCGTCCGTCCGTCCGTCCGTCCGTCCGTCCGTCCGTCCGTCTATCTATCTATCTATCTATCTATCTATCTATCTATCTATCTATCTATCTATCTATCTATCCTATCTATCTATCTATCTATCTATCTATCTATCTATCTATCTATCTATCTATCTAGCTATCTATCTATCCTATCTATCTATCTATCTATCTATCTATCTATCTATCTATCTATCTATCTATCGATCTATCTATCTATCTATCTATCTATCTATCTATCTATCTATCTATCTATATATCTATCTATCTATCTATCTATATCTATCTATCTATCTATCTATCTATCTATCTATCTATCTATCTATCTATCTATCTATCTATCTATCTATCTATCTATCTACTATCTATCTATCTATCTATCTATCTATCTATCTATCTACTATCTATCTATCTATCTATCTATCTATCTATCTATCTATCTATCTATCTATCTATCTATCTATCTATCTATCTATCTATCTATCTATCTATCTATCTATCTATCTATCTATCTATCTATCCTTTTCATCGATTAATTGTCTCCACGTTGTCCTGCGCAGGGCTTTTATTCTATTACGACCGTAAATAACGGTCACCGCTGTTTTTTGCCTACGCCCGCAGCGAGATGCGCTGGAAACCGGCGTCCCAAGCAGCTCCGGCGTAAAAAGAAATTATGTTAATCTAAGCTGCTAGGTATCAAGCACTGTCAGGGGTCTTAAATGCTAGTGTGATGGCTCAAGAGTGTCGTTAGCACGCTTTTATACCCGACGCTCGTGTGCGCAAAAGCATCGCAGTAATTTGCTCTTGAACAAGCCCTTCAAACGAGTGCGCTGGTTAATCATGCCAATCAATCACTCCAGTTCTTGAGACGAAGAATGTTTCGCCTGCAGTTACTTTATGTTAACAGAAACTGATTAGTTTATTACTGCCATTTTGTGAAGCAGTGATGTGATCGCTGTACTACCACAAGTGCCCCGCCCCGCGGCCCCTTCATCGGAAACCTTCAAGAAAAATAAAATAGGCGTTCTTGCACTCAAGGAAGTTATTTTGCCCTAAGCACAGTAGACCTGACACAAAATGTGGCTACTTCCGGTCTTTTGCATAATTCATTGTTGGTTTCCCTAATGCACAGATGATGTTGGCTTTGAATTAAGCATTAGATGAAAAAATAATATTGACTTAAGAGCCGTGCGAAAAGATACAGCCCCTCTCGCCTCCCCCTTTTTTTTCCTTTTAAGACTACCGTCCTCACTTTAGAGAACATTGAGCGTATATTCGTTGCGCAAACTAATATGCATAAGCGAATAATGAGACTTGAAATTATGCCAAGTAGGGTGAGAGCAGTACGTTGTAGTACAAGACAAACTGGAAACAGAGGAATAAAAGTGGCAGAAAAGTGAACCACAGGTAACGTTGGCTCGCTGATAAGTTAGAGGGGTGACATTAAAACGTAGCGAAGACAGATAGAGTGACTTTTTAGCTGGGAGTGTTTTGCACATGTCTTTTTTTTGCTTTCTTTCTTTTTGATACTTTCTCGGAGGTGCTCCTTCGTGTCGCTATTCAGACGGATCCTGTATGCTGCGCTTTACGTAGAGCACATGTTTATGCATGATTTAGTTTGTGTTTTTAATTACATGACGTACATGGCGCATACCATGTTTTTAGGGTGTTAGACTTGCCCCCTCCAACAATGCATTGACTCACACCGATCACCGTAAATCTTTAGCCGCTTGTATCGGAGTTGAGAAAACGTTACGCTAAGCAATTTCGTCTCACCATCTGCCATGCCGGAGGAGTGGAAGAATAAAAAAAAAGAAAACCATGAAGGTCGCTCATAGGCACGTGCGCGGTTTGCTACTCTACACTGGCGTGAAATATTGAAGGAAATAAAATAATCAAGAAAGAAAGAAGATAGAAGAAGCACTACCAGGGTACTTGTGAACCTGTTCATTACACGTCTACAAGTAATAGCTTAACCTGGTCGATCTTGAGAACGGTTTAAATACGCGCTGTAAAAGTACAGTTCTAGTACAGTTTCAGTGTGGCTGTGGCACGTGTAAAAGTACAGTTCCATCGTGGCGGTGCCTTCACAGCGGTTAAATGGTCGTACTAGGCGTTTCAATATTAACACGACCTCTCTTACTTGATAGCAGACGAACTGCTATTCACTAGACACTCTTCGATGGAGAAAGATATAACAAGAAAAAAAACTACAAATAAAAACGGGAAACTGAGAGACGAGGGCGAGATGTGTTTCCCCCTAAGATTCATAAAGGCTGTCTCGAGAGCTCCGAAAAAGCTCGTAGATGTACACATGGCCATTTTCTTGTTCAAGAGCATGGCGCCACGATCAGATTAGCTGATTCTGTAGCCGAGTAATGTTTACAGCCATTACGCGTAATGGCTTCCTATCCTTCCGCGACCAGTCAATGCGGCTTCGACCACAGTCCACCGAGG
This sequence comes from Rhipicephalus microplus, assembly GCF_013339725.1. Classification (NCBI taxonomy): domain Eukaryota; kingdom Metazoa; phylum Arthropoda; class Arachnida; order Ixodida; family Ixodidae; genus Rhipicephalus; species Rhipicephalus microplus. Next base: position 255,558,572 of record NC_051165.1, read on the forward strand.
TTAAGCGTCTGATCTGTCACAGAGACGGTTACTGTCACGATGCAGTACAATAGTCTGCCACGGCCCGGCCGACGGCTTCAACTGAGCTGTTGTTGGGTTTTTTTTTGCAACTGCAAAGCACGCCGCCTCAGCGCCATCGAGAAGTGAATCGCGAGTTCCCACTGCGCAGCTGGTATAGGAACGTAGTAGCTACTAACGCCAGCTGGTCAGGGATGAAAGGTTTTGAGTTATCTTAGTTTCTTCCACTCGATGTCGAATGTGAAACACACTTGCACACATACTCGTGTATCGAAAACCACATCAAACATTAATGATATAATTTCAAATAACTTCAAAAGAGGTATTATTAATGGCTAATAATGACGGGAATGAAATTTCGTGGTATAGGAAAGTTACTGGGCGCACGTGGGATACAAGCCCACAGATTTGCTTTTCGCTTTCGATGCTCTTAGCATTGGAGCACGCTTATTCGTAGCACGACGCCATTTTGTCGTTCACTAACTTGCATATTCGTCGGTGCCAGAAAAAAAAAGCACTGGGAGTGTTCGCCAGTGCCCTCACACAGAACACAATATTCCGCATCCATCGTTGAGTACGCGAACGATATGGTGTCAATGGAATATTATAATTTCAGCCATTCGGTGACCCAAACAAGAAGTGCTGGTTTAGCGCCCTCATACGTTATACTTTTAACAAATGTGACAAACGCAATCAAATAAGCGATGCGGTTGCCGAGACAAAGAAGTTGTACGTTTTCCATGTAGCTAGATGCGACCTTGAGTCTACGCTTAAAGCCATGAAATAATTGATTGATATGTAGGATTTAACGTCCCAAAAGCACCACATGATTATGAGAGACGCCGTAGTGGAGGGATCCGGAAATTTCGACCCCCTGGGGTTCTTTAACGTGCACGCAAATCTGATCACAGGGACCTACAACATTTCCGCCTCCATCAGAAGTGCAGCCGCCGCAGCCGGGTTTTGATCCCGCGACCTGCGGGTCACACCTGAGTACCTTAGCCACTAGACCACCGCGGCGGGGCAAAAGCCATGAATTAATGAGTAGGCACACGGAATTTTTTTTCCGATCTGGACGCACACAGTAAAACTATGTTGTGACAAAGTGACAAAAGCCGCACGTAGGAGGTACAAGAGCCGATGTCCTAATTTGCGTTACCAATATGCCAGTATACAAAGCCATATACACAAAATTCATAGTTTTGTGTAAATAATCACACGATACCTCTTGCGTTACGCAACCGAACCTCCCAATAACGAAATCACCGGGCAAGTGAGCTTGCTGGCTATCGTGAGAATTTCGCCGTCGCGAAAATTGAAAAGAATCCACACCAATTACTACGCACAACCAAATATGTTTAAATAAATCTTGCTTTGTTTCGTGTTGCTTTGAAGAATATTGACGGCTCGAACCTCACATTTTATTATGTTTTCCTTAGCTTCGTTATCGTCATGGGTGCCACAGAGAGAATAATTTCAATTGAAAACCGACACACGACTGAACACTAACAAAAAAAAATGGCGAAGCATGCATCAAGTCACCCAAGGCTTAAAACAATGAAACAGGACGATTGCGAGGATTAATCTGGTTGCTTCTAGGTTGCTGCTGAACTTTAGACGCAATGCGAAGTGTTGATACGTCGATTATCAGCACAGAGAAGTTCGAGTTAAAGCACAGACAGTCACAGACACGACACGGTTGTACAAACTTCCGAGACGAAAATTCGGGCCGAAGCCGACCCTTCGAACCGTCCATAGATCTACGGGCAGGTAGTTGGTGGCGTAAGCCTTCCATATCTGCGGATTCTTCTCCCAGCCTCCCTTGCTTTTAGCTTTTCTTGGTATTCTCTGGCTGTACGCACGGGCGGTCTTTGGTTTGCCGCCGTCGCTTCGCAGCCACTTGTTAGGAGAACTGCACCCCTCTTTATTTTCAGTAGACCAGTGGTCTGTAGCGGAATTTCCTCAATTTCTGTGACACATACCCGTTATGATGATGACATTTTTCGAGATGGACTCACAAGAAGCGTTTTGTTTAACAGCTTCACTGTTAAAACGAACCTCAATAATGCCCCATTATTCTCACGCTTTTTTAAAGGTGAACTTCCTTCAATATGGTATCCCACAGTGCGAAATGAAGGCGGAACATCAGAGCTATGGTGGCCTATCAGAGCTGTGAACATGATATGTTACACTGAGCTAACGCTCAACTGGAATTGATTGCCAACCTTATCGTTCGTACTGAATTACATGCAGAAACTGTACGTCTCTTCAGCCGAAGTCAGCTGCCAAGTTGACAGACCAAGTCGTTCAACTGCGTCACTGACTATAGAAGTAGCAACCGTACCGAGTGTCACTTTTTTTTGAACGTTGTGGGTGTCAACAGAGTGAGAAAACGAGCTTGAAAACAGAAGGTGGCTTAATAAAAAATGGCAGCACATCCACGGGGTGAATGATGGAGAGTGGGGCGAAGCATCTATCCGTCCATTCGTTCTTGCTTCCATCCGTCCATGCGTTCGTCTGTGTGGCCGTCCATGCGTCCATCCACCCGTCCGCGCATGCGCCTGTTCAAGCGTCCGCACGTCCATCCGCGCGTCCATCCCTGCGTTCGTCCCTGCCTCCGCCCCTGCGTCCATCCGTCCGTGCAGCTATCCGTGCGCCCGTCCATGCATATGTCTGTGTGTCCGTTCGTCCATCTAGTCAACACTCCAAGTACCACCATCTCGTATCTTTTCATCATATATTCCGCATATAGAAGCACCGCCACCCAGCGGGCATTCTAAGGACTAAACAAGAGGTGCCACACGCACACTTTCTTACGGCTTGCGCTTCGTGTCCACTTCCCACCTTTAACCACCTTGAGTTCATGATATATACTAGTTCACTGTATTCAGGGCACTGCGGCCCAACGCTCGCTAAACCTTTCTAAAACCAAGGAGGTTATGCCCAGCGAGTAAAACGTAGCAACCCTTTCTTGTCAGATAGGGCTCAATGTACATGCCAATGTCTGCTAATAAGGAATGAGAGACAGGAGAATTCGGCGTTGAGTTAACGTGCACGCTGCGAATGTTTTATCGTTCAACAACGCACAGGAGAAATCTCCCACCGGCACCACCTTTCAGGGCAAAGCGTAACACATCTTACACACTACTACGAGGGACGAACGGGTGCCGCTTTAAAAAGCTTCGTCCCTAAAAAGCTCTTTAAACACTGTCCAGCCTGCTAGGGACACGAAGATTCTGCGGGAAAGCAGGCGCAGCTCCACTGCGCTTACATCGTTGTACAAGACGCGCGAAACGAGGGGCGTAACGGCCATTCTGGGGTACACATAGGCGGAGAAAGAAAGAAATGTTTCTCTTACTCTTGTAATATGCAAGACTGGTGGAACCGCCTATAAAGGAAAAGAAAACAAGTAAACGCGAGCGCTATTATTCTCGCGGATGAGCTGAATTTTATTCCCAGGTGAATCAACTCGGAAGGCTGGACAAAGCAGACAGGCCGCACCACGTTACTGCAAAAGCTCTCACGTGAAATGAAGAAACATAGCAAAAAAATTTTCCCCCATCCTGAAGTTCTGGATCAGGTTGTGAAAAAAAAAAAGAGATCAAATGAGCCAAGCAGGCCAATACAAATGCAATCTCGTGAAGGGAAGCAAATAAAACAGCGCCTCGTCCTGTAGAGGCTAACGAGAGGGGCGCTTCTGATTGGCTGGCCAGTGCGGTACTCGGCTTGCCGAAGCGGACGGTGAAAACGGAAACCACGCAGTTTCCTAAACTCATTTTGACTCCGTCGCCGTTCAATCTTCGTCTCGTGTTTTCGCGAACGTACTGTTCTCTTTTATAGGAGCGTTCATCTTTTTTTTTAATTTCACCCGCCTGCCTTGTACTTCAACTTTGTTCAACGCTGTCCGGTCTTCCGGAGTAAAGCCTTTTTAAAACTCTCCCGTTTTAAGTTTCTTTAATTGCTTCGAAAAGAGAACGAGTTGTATAGCGTTACGCAGGAACCAGCCTCAGCCTGTCGACGAGGAGGCATGCGAAGGATGCGGTGGCGAGGCAACGCCCAGATTGGGAAACGGCCGACAGAGCTTGGCGTTGAACTGGAAGCACCTGGGCATTCGTTTATGTGAAGGGAAAAAAAATTCAGCCACGGTAGAAATTGTACCAAGCAAGATAGATGCTTCGCCGACGTAGCGATGCCATCACTGAAACGAAATATCTCTGGAGTTAGAATTTTGAGGTTAGATGGCGGCTGTTCTTTTGGGAGGTGTTTGAAAGGGCATAATTTGAACGAACAGACCACGAATCAAATCTGAGCACGCAGAATAAAACCATGTGAAACAGAATAAAACCACGTGATGCTATGAAGTTTGTACTATACTGCCTGACAGACACGAGCACAGGCTGTCGTAAGTTCAATAGCTTTTGTGCGTTTGCAGGAGGCAAAGAAAAAGAACGGTAATAATTCATGTTCGGTCAAGTCAACGTGAACGATTTTTCGTCTAGTGAACTTCACTCGTCGGGTAGTTTTCAACGTCGCCTCTAAGCATCGCTGAGGTTAAAAGGAACACCTGTAAAACAGGGCACACACGTCGAATAATAAAAAGTGCGCAACTTGTTTATTGTATTTCATCAATATTTTTTTCCAAAGCTTCCTGCATCATCTGGGATTGATTGGTTTAATTTATTTTTTTTATTTTGCCTCCGCGTATTGCGTTCTCCATTACAGATTGTTAAACCGTGTTTTCGCTTGTGGTCAACGATGAACAATCAACAGAATCTGAGTTTGCGTGCCCTTTTTAGAGCGCAACGAGGACGAAAGATAGTGAACGCGGAGGGCAGTGAGCAGCTGTGCTGGGGGGAAGGGATTGCAAATGAAAAGAAGAGAAAAGTGAGCGCCGTAACTGTCTCTCAGGGGGAGGACACCTCCACAGTATCTCACGAAGGATGGGGCTAGAGAAATGATTAAAATGATAGGATTAAAAGGTAGAAAGATAGAGAGAGAGGAAGGATAGTGGAAGACACAGAGACAACAAACGACGGAAGTAAGTATCAGACAGGAAAGATGGACACGGTTGCAGGGAGGACAGGGCACCACTGGTGAGAGCTCTTGTCGGCGTCAGGAGATGGCGTGGGGCAAGTCCAGTCGGCCAGAGCTACGCTGTCGTCGAAGATCGGCGTCAGGAGATGGCGTAGGGACAGCCCAGTCGGTCAGAGCTACGCTGACGTCGGAGATCGTGAGGGCACAACCGGTCGGCACGAAATACAGCGAGCAAGTGGCTGGCGTCTGCAATGCCCCGTGCCTGGTCGCGCTTGTTGTGCCAGCACGTGGAACGGAAAGTGGGCTCACATGCGAGGCTTGAGAGAAGATGAAGACGTGCGTTTGTCAAAGGGACCCTTTGCGTGTGGAATGCTTTAGCGGGCTCTTCAATTTTGCATATAGTTTCTCGGGCACAAGTTCACGCATAATAAACAAGCTTTAGAGCCCACTTTTTAGGCGCCCTTTCCCGGTCTGAGCGGCGTCGGCGTCGTCGTAACCAGCAGAGTGAACGAGGACGAAAGACAGCGGAGGATGAAAGACGGCGATAGTGAGGGGTGCGAGGGGAAGAGAGAAGGGCAATTGCGAAGTGACACTTTTCGTTACGGCCAACCGCGGTGCCACAGAAGAATGCGTCATCGTGTGGTGTCTTCATCACTAAGGTATATGAGGGCGTCCACCGATAGCATATATTGAAATAAAGCGCTGCAATTAACGGCATGCCTATATGCAGCAGCCATTGTGGAACGTGCCCGCGCACTGCATTCTGGGTTCTCCCGGTTGGGGAAACAGTCGCTCCTTAACTTATCGCAATATCAAAACACCTTAACAGCTTCGTTCAGATTTTGCACTGGATAGTATACTAATCATCGGAAATTTTTTTCTATGCCGACGCAAGTAGGAACCGGGAATTCCTCTCAACAGCTATCAATTCACGTAGACCAATTCACAACATGGTCTACTTTCTATAGCAGGGTCTATTTTCTAATTTTTAGTTAAGGAGGACGAAGTGAATAGCATTAAGAGGCTGGAAAAAATGCGGAGCTATCTCAGACGTCCACATGAAATATATTTTGCGCTTAAGGCTAACTGGAACTGAAACTCACCAAAATATTTCAACCTGGGCGAGTATGAGTGAATCGACTCCCGAGTGAGTTTCTTAACCCATGATCTCATTGTTATACATACTGCTTCGACCTCCAACCTCATGTATATATATGTTCATAGCAAACCATCTCGGAAAACGTGGAATTGCACTCATGCCATGACGTGGACCTCACCTGAAGTCCCTGCGACAAAAAAATAAAATGTGATCTGCGACGTCGTCATAACGTCATATGGTAACACCATCACAGGATGACGGGAGACGCTGACATGGTACGCCAGTCCGTTTCCGCGTTTGCTGTGGCATCTAAGGCATCTAAGATTACTATTACGGCACTTATGAAGTGTAAATAGGTGCCACTTTCTTGTAAATTTCACCTAACCGAGCATGCAATAAAGGAAAAAAATGCCATAAAACTGCAGCTTGCGTGACTTTCTAAGCTCTGCGAGAGAGTTGTCGGATTTATCGACAAAAGACGTATTGTGTATCGGTGCATGTAATAGATTAATTTTAGTCTACTATTGATGTCTCGAATAGTATAGTTTTGAACATGTCGTTGTTGTTTTTATTGCTGAGGCATAGAGCTGCAAACTTGGTACACTAATGCTTTTGTTGTTTTTTTCGATCAGATGATGTCCAACAATTTTTTATTTGATTGTCTAAACAATAAAATTTATTTTTACAGTGATTGGACTCCAACGTTTGTGTTTTCAATTCCAACAAACAATCGAACTCCACACAGTGGTTCTCGAAAAAAAAAATCAATTTACTCTTCCCAAGTATTTAAAGAAGCCCCGGTTTTAGGATTCTTAAGAAGTTGGTTGACATTTCCACTCAACCGTTTCACGACGTCGTTATCGTCATAAAACCATCATTAGCTTCAACCTCGTTACAGGGCGAAGCAATTCACTTCACCTGCTGCCGCCACCATTACCGCGCTTTAAACCTATGCTTTAGGACAACTGCAAGTATACATTACAACGAAAGGATGTTCATGCAGACATGCAGGGTCGGTCGGTGTCAGCATGATCCTTTTTTCTATTAATCACGTGACTCTTCACACGCCTGCCATTCTGTACGTCACTTTTGCGCTGACGTGCAGCTGGAAACATCTTATCGTACACATATTCACCGGCTAATAAACCTATGTGCTTGTTATGCACGCCATACCGGTGAACTGAGAAATTCACGGCCAGTGATCGTTTCGCCAGGCCTCCATGATAATAGGTCAAGCAGCGCGCCATTGCTGCCGGAGCTAATCTTAGAGGAAACAATTTGGCGAAGCGATGACGATGTTGTTTTTGAGAATACGCCAGGGTTGCTCACGAGAGCCTACTCGGTTGTCGTGAATGCGTAAGCGGCTGACGTCATAGACGCTCATTCAATCGTACGATGTCAGTCATTGCCAGTGAATAAATAATTAAGTTTTGTAAAAGTACGACAATTAAAGCACCAGCCTATTCGGAAGCATTCATTTCTTTCTTTGATTCTGTTAACTAGGGTGAAGCTGTGTATGTTCGGGCTAAAATTTCAACGAGGTATTCACAGCGCGAAAATAAACCATGGACAAGCGAGGGGACATATGGCCGCCCTTGCGCATTTCTTCATTTGTCCTTCGTCTATTTCTCGTGCTTTCAATCTTTTTTTTCGGTCATAAAGCACTGGCTAGCCCAAACCTTAGCGTTAAATAATCTAAAATGTAACAAGCCATAGCACTCGAGTGGGGAAGCCCTTGTCAAAAGATCAAAAGAGTACTCTTCATTGTTTTATTCATGTTTGTCGCCGAAACAATAACGAAGTGCCTGTTCTCGCGCAAGTACACATCAGAAATACCACTCGAATCGCGACGGTGAAAGGCATCTACGTGTTCTGGCCGGAGTTATTCTAAGAATCACTACCAGAACAATGGCACAAGAGTATTACGGACAAGGCACCTTCAGTGGTCATCCGTTGTCCATATACGCGGCAAGATCGACTTGCCCGACAATTTATCTTCTTTCTTCAGAGCTCCCGCCAGCGCAGTATTGCCGGGACGACTTACGACCATGCCGATTGCCCCTCGGCTCATTGTCCCCCAAATGGCTCGCTTCAAACAAACTCCCGCGACGTGCGGGCCAAGCACTTACGCCTGTTACCGCCCGCTCCTTCTGGTAGCTTAGTTTAATGTGCGACCATTCACACGTAATTTGGACCCAATTGCTCGCGCTTCGTAATTCTCTTTGTTTTTTTTCTTTGGGGGGGGGGGGTTGTGGCACATGCAGTGAACGAGCTCTTGGGAATGTTCGGGTCCACTCGGATTTTTTCGTCTTTATTAGCTTGCTAGGAGGCGACAAGTGTGATCTTACATCAGGCAGAGAGAGGAAGAAGATGGCCTAGAGAGAGAGAGAAAAAAAGAAAGAAGGAGGTAAGAACATAAAAAAAAGCTCTTTCTTTTCCGCAATTGTCCTCAAGTTATGCCTGGACTTTTAGCAGAGTCTCTTTTGCAACTAGTTTCATTTCGCAGTAAACGACGGCGCCTGTGGACGCTTTCGGGCTTGCAGCACACGCACTTTTAAGTCGGCGTGTACCGACGCTTCAATATAAGCGCTCCCTCTGGAAGCACAAGTCTCATTTTAGGGGCTCGTTTCGTGCGCTAATAGTGGCGTTTTACAATTTCACGGACTTTTTCTTTAGCTCGGTGGCACCAAGTGCACTTATGTATACATACACTGTAACAAACGACGTTGTCCAACTGGCCACGCCTCTTGATGAGCTACACAACCAAAATAAGAATGAGAAGAAGAGCAGCAGCAGCAACAACAACATTAAGGAGAAGATTAAGAAATAATAATAATAATAATAATAATAATAATAATAATAATAATAATAATAATAATAATAATAATATAATAATAATAATAATAATAATAATAATAATAATAATAATAATAATAATAATAATAATAATATACTATTATTACGAGTTTAATAGTGTATTTTAAATAACACTTTTAAATGTCCCATTTAACAGTTTCAACGAAGCATTCTTGGCCTATCCCCCAAAGTGGGTACGTGTCATATATTGTAGGCAAACACACAAACAAACAGAAGAAGAATGAGGAGAAGAAGAAGAGCAGCAAAATTAAGCAGCAGAAGATTAAGAAGAAGAAAAGCAGCGGCAGCAACAACCTTCATAATCAGAGCAGTCATGATCTTCGGTCACTGGGAGGTTACGCAAAGTAGCACAATCTAAAACTACAATAATTTATAATTGACGTTACAGTCAAAAGTTCATCTCTAACCTATTTTAGCTCTTACAAAATAATAATTATAAATCCAGTATGTATGATCCTTCCGACTCTTGGCCGATCTCCCCCGAGTGGGTGTGTGCCAATATTAAAAAAAAAACGTCATCAGCATCACCATCATTATAAGAGCTGCAGCAGCAACAACATTTATCAGAAGAAGATTAAGAAGAAGCACAACAACGACAACATTAAGATGTAGTGGAGCATACGCACTAACGTGTATGCGCCTTCCAAAGAGAAGAAAAAACCCCGTGCTCTGATTGCACGAGAACCTGGGCCGCCTTTTGCCAGACTTGTCGTACGGCCATTTTTCGTTGCGACATCGTTGCGACTTCTCCGGTTCAATAAACGTCATCACATTTGGTGGAGGCTGCTGAGATCCCCAAGCAGACCTGGAGCTCCGCTCTCGCAAGTTGCCCGAGAGACCACTGCAAAACATGACTGACGCAGTCGCCAACCAGCCCATCCCAGCCCAGCCAGCACCACCGGCTGTCCCGTCTACCTGCCCCGGCGCTACTCGCCAACCGGACCCACCAATCTTCAGCGGCAGTGGCGAGCAAGACGTCGAGGACTGGCTCTCCTTGTACGAACGCGTAAGCGCCAGTAACAAGTGGGACAACGACTCTAAGCTCGCCTACGTTATATTTTACTTGGCAGACGTAGCTAAACTTTGGTTTACGAACCGCGAAACCGCCATCGCCAACTGGTCTTCCTTTAAGACACTCGTCACTGAAGCGTTCGGCCGACCAGAGGTCCGCAAGCTCCGCGCTGACCAGCGCCTGCGCCACCGAGCCCAGCAGCCTGGCGAGACGTTTACTAGTTACATAGAGGACGTGCTCGACCTCTGCAAGCGTGGGAATCCATCTATGCCCGAAGAAGAAAAAATTCGGCAGATTCTCAAGGGCATCGAGGATGGCGCATTCCAGATGTTGCTAGCGAAAAGCCCGAACACGGTGGCAATCCTCGTAAGCCTCTGCCAGAGCTTTGATGAATTGCGCCGTCAGCGTTCCATCGCCCGACAGAGTGTCCTACCGCCGGATTCGATCTCGGCCGTCACACTCACAAATGCCAACGTTTGCAAAGAAAGTCTGTCCAACCAGATCAAAGACTTCATCAGGGAGGAAGTCGCCCGACAGCTCTCCCTGCTGCCGCATAGCGACGCGCCCACCGCAAGCCTGCCTACGACACTGCAGCAGGCCATACGCACGGAAATTTGTGATGTCCTCCCTACAGTGCAGGCCCCTTACCCGTGCACTTCAGTAGCGCCTAATCTCTCAGCTGTCGGCTACGCACCACCTGCACCACCTTCACCTCTCAGCTACGCAGCTGTGGTCGCGCGGCCCCCACCGCATCCAGTCGCCTTATCAGCTCCACCTCCTCCGGCCTCGCCTCCAGTTTACAGGCCCTCACCTCGCTTTTTCCATCGATCTAATGAGTGGCGCACTCAAGACAATCGTCCTATCTGCTTCGCCTGTGGCATCGCTGGCCACATTGCACGCTTCTGCCGCCGTCGCCCCACACCTGCAAACGCATACTTCGGAACTCCTACCTACGCGCCGCAGCAGGCCACCGCATCTGCATATGAACAGAGGCACTCAGACTCGGATCGCCGCCCATCGACTGCTCGTTTCCCATCCCCTCGTCGCCGGTCGCCATCGCCTATGCGTCGTCGACCACCTCCTGAGGAGGGAAACTAATCAGTGCAGTTCCGGAGGCAAGAACTGCAACTTGTGCGCAATTCCCAAGGCCTCCGTTTTCGCCGAAAAATGTTGTTGATGTCGATGTTGAGGGAGTCGCCACATTAGCGTTAATTGATACCGGGGCCGCCGTTTCTGTGATGGATGTCAAATTTTGTCGGAAACTGAAGAAAGTGACCACATCTCTCTGTGGCATGGTGCTGTCCACGGCTAGCGCGCAACGCATTCATCCCTCGGCTCTGTGTACGGCGCGCGTCGTCATCCAAGATGTTTTGTACGTCGTACAGTTTTTTGTTCTGCCATCTTGCTCTCATGACCTTATCCTCGGTTGGGATTTCTTATCAGGTCATGAAGCTATCATCGATTGTTCCCGTGCCGAAGTGTCCCTTGTGCCAACATATGAATTTCCACCACCCGACCGGTCTCCTCGGCTCTGCAAACTCATCGCTGACGACGACATCACCTTGCCCCCGGAAGCTTCGGTCCCTGTAAGCCTTTCATGTGTGGCGCAACCTGACGCCACGGTGGTGTTTACGCCATCTCCTGTTTTTACTGAACGCAAGGGCATCGTTCTCCCATTTGCCGTTCTTACAATTGCATCTGGTTTAACCGTAATGCTGGTTACCAACCACTGCAACTACCCCACCAGCTTACTTCGTGGTGAAACGTTGGGATATGTGCAACCTGCCGACCATATCGATGATATTATTCTTCCCGACGAAACGCCATGTCACATTGCCGCAATAACTCATGCGTCTGAGCCATCAAGTTTGTCAGCCTTCGACAATGCTATTGACGCAGACCTTCCCCTCTCGCATCGCCGCCAACTTGTTGCTCTCCTTAACAAGTTTCGCTCTTCTTTCGACTTTCAAGAACCTGCTTTGGGCCGCACCACGACTATCACTCATACTATTGACACCGGCTCACATTTGCCTCTGCGACAGCGTCCTTACCGCGTTTCCGCCGAAGAGCGCCGCGTCATTACGGAGCAAGTAGACGACATGCTTAAACGTGGAGTGATACAGCCTTCTCAAAGCGCTTGGTCATCACCTGTCGTTCTGGTCAAGAAAAAAGATGGCACCGTTCGATTTTGCGTGGACTATCGCCGCTTAAACAAGATTACGAAGAAAGATGTCTACCCGCTACCACGAATAGACGATGCTCTTTACTGTTTACAAGGCGCCGAGTACTTTACATCCTTGGATCTGCGTTCTGGGTATTGGCAGGTGCCAATGGCAGAATGTGATCGCCCTAAAACAGCCTTTGTAACGCCAGATGGTCTATATGAGTTCAAAGTGATGCCATTTGGGCTCTGCAACGCACCTGCCACATTTGAGCGCATGATCGATGCCATCTTGCGTGCCCATAAGTGGAAAACTTGCTTGTGTTACCTGGACTACATCGTAGTCTTTTCGTCTGATTTCCCGACACATCTTGTTCGCCTCCACGAAATTCTGACGTGTCTAACTTCTGCGTGCCTACAACTTAACTCCAAAAAGTGCCACTTCGCAGCACGAAAACTAACCATCTTGGGACATGTCATCACAAGAGACGGTGTTCTTCCGGATCCCGATAAGCTTCGGGCTGTCGCTGACTTCCCGTTGCCCACATCACTGAAAGCTCTAAGAAGTTTCGTCGGTCTCTGCTCGTACTTTCGTCGCTTTGTGCCCAACTTCGCGTCCATCATCGCACCTCTAACAAGTCTGCTCTCCAACAGCAAAGGTATATCTGCATGGTCACCTGCATGTGACGACGCATTTCGCCAGCTGCGCCGCCTGCTGACCTCACCACCCATTCTTCGTCACTACGACCCCGCTGCTGCCACAGAAATTCACACCGATGCAAGTGGCATCGGTCTTGGTGCAGTTTTGGCACAACGGAAAGGCACCCAAGCCGAATACGTAGTCGCCTATGCAAGTCGCGCTCTCAAGAAGGCTGAATTGAATTACTCCGTGACAGAGAAGGAGTGTTTGGCCATAATCTGGGCCTTAACGAAGTTTCGCCCGTACCTTTACGGCCGCCCTTTCGACGTGGTCACAGACCACCACGCTCTATGTTGGCTGTCCACATTGAAAGACCCGTCCGGACGCCTGGGACGTTGGGCACTTCGATTGCAAGAATACGACATCCGTGTAGTATATCGTTCCGGTCGCAAGCATTCAGATGCCGATGCACTTTCGCGATCGCCTTTGACCCCAGATGTGGCTTCTCTGTCACCACTTTTTACCACCTTGTCACCAATAGACACCACTGACATGCTTTCGGAGCAGCGTAAAGATCCATACCTTGCATTGTTACTCGACTACCTTACCAATCCGTCTGCTGTCCCTTCCACGAGAGCGCTACGCCGACAAGCAGCCCACTTTTCCGTGCGAGACAGCATTCTGTACCGCCGCAACTACATGCCTGGTGGTCGGAAGTGGCTCCTTGCTGTCCCAACTCATATGCGCTCTGACATCTGCATGAATTTCCATGCAGACCCTCAAAGTGCTCACGCAGGTGTCCTGAAAACCTACGAAAGGCTGCGCCAACGATATTACTGGCGAGGAATGTATCGCTTTGTGCAGAAATACGTTCAGTCTTGCACCACTTGCCAACAGAACAAGACACCTCCGCGGCACCTTACTGGCATGTTACAGCCGCTCCCATGCCCGGCTCGCCCATTCGACCGCGTGGGTATCGATCTCTATCGCCCCCTCCCATATAGTCGCTCTGGAAACCGGTGGATTATTGTCGGCGTCGATCATCTGACACGCTACGCTGAGACTGCAGCTCTACCAGCAGCGACCGCCCACGAAGTTGCACTCTTCATTCTCCGCAGCTTCATTCTCCGCCATGGGGCTCCACGGGAATTACTCAGTGATAGGGGTCGAGTGTTCCTGTCGGAGGTCATCCAAGCTATTCTCGCTGAATGCAACATCATCCACCGGAAATCTAGCGCATACCATCCACAGACGAATGGTCTCACTGAACGGTTCAACCGCACACTTGGCGACATGCTGAGGATGTACAACCTCCTCCGACCACACTAACTGGGACGCTGTCTTGCCTTTTGTTACCTTCGCTTACAACACCGCGACGCAAGCGACTACCGGTTTTTCCCCGTTCTTTCTGTTGTACGGCCGCGAACCATCCCACCCACTCGACACCATACTCCCGTACCGCCCTGATGTATCGGAGTGCTCCCCGCTTTCGGAAGTCACCAGATACGCTGAAGACTGCCGTCAGTTGGCTCGGTCTATGACAAGTGAGGCTCAAGGTCTACAAAAAACCCGGCATGATGACGCTCATCACATAGCGCCTACGTTTCGTACTGGCTCCCTCGTGTGGCTTTGGGTGCCCCCGCACGTTCCTGGCCTGTCTTCTAAACTTCTGGCCCGGTACCATGGTCCATACCGTGTCATTGACGCAACCTCACCAGTGAATTACATCGTCGAGCCCCTAACAAAATCGCCAGATTTGCGCCGTCGAGGACGCGAGACCGTACACGTCGACCGTCTCAAGCCCTACTACGACCCCCTCATTGTGCCTACTCCCTGAGTCGCCAGGATGGCTACTCTTCAACCCGGGGGGTATTGTAGTGGAGCATACGCACTAACGTGTATGCGCCTTCCAAAGAGAAGGAAAAACCCCGTGCTCTGATTGCACGAGAACCTGGGCCGCCTTTTGCCAGACTTGTCGTACGGCCATTTTTCGTTGCGACATCGTTGCGACTTCTCCGGTTCAATAAACGTCATCACAAAGAGAAAGAAGTTGAGAGAAAAAGAAGAAGCCGACATTGCACTCCCAAACACGTGCCGCTTGCTCAGCAAACATTTTTGTTTTTTGGTGGTATTATTTTTAAGCTACTTTTTCAGATTGGCTTCATTTTCATTTTAGTTTCATTTAAGTATCCTACCGCCAGGTTCTTGGCCCATCCCCTTTTGTGGGTAAGCGCCATTCATCAGAGGTCATCAGCATCAGCATCAGCAAACACGTGCAGGCACAAGTATCTGTTCCTCGACCTTGACCATTGTAATAGCGGGAATGCCAATTGCACGCTGAAATGGCGGTGGGCAGGAAATGAGGCATTTCCCAAGCAACTACTTAAGCGGAAGTTGAAGAAACCGTCAGCAGAAGAAAAAGAAGAAGAAAAAGAAACGATTGAGATTTAAGGCTCAGGAAATTAGGTGCGATTAAGCGACAGCCGGAATGTAGCGAAAGTAGGAAAGAAGTCGCAAAAAAAGTCCATCTATCTGTATAGCCCGAAAAGAATGTAGTGCAGTCCCAGTAAAAAAAAAAAAGCGAAAGACATGGCGGATGTCAAACGCGAGAAGAAGGAAATATAGTAAGAGAACATGAACAATCGAAAGCAGGCCGGCAAACGAAGTCAGAGTGATTGAGAACGAGTGGAAAAGGGAAACAACGGTGGATCGCAGAGCAGCAGTGGCACAATCGGTGCTGCCTTTGCAATGGAACAACGAAAATTTCTTTCCCCAATGTATCCACAGATACTGTGCGTCGTACGGCGAAGGTGAGGGGCATGCTTAGCAATACTTTCGGCAAAATAAAGTAATTGGTTTTCAGCGAGATGCAATGCAAGTGGGCCAACGCACTCACACATTCCGCGGCGTCCCGAGGGAAGTCGGCGAGGGAGGCGCTGAACGCTCCTGGGATTTTGAATCCGGCAGATTCAAGCGCTGCCACTGAAAGTAGAATAACTGAGTAAGCGCAGCTTCCTTGCAACCAAGAAACCTGCAGCCATTCTCGAATCGCGGAGTAGTATTGTTGGCAGGAGCGGGTTCAAATTGAATTCGAATTCTTTATTTTGCCAAATACATTTGAAACGGATTTCAGGATTAAAAGCTGCAGTCTGCAGCTCTACAAAGGCGCGGAAACTAAAAACACAAAGCAGGGCTTGACTTCAAGGCATGCGTGGCGCTTGATCAACAGGAAAATGTTAATAGATAAACGATCATTGAAATAAAACATCGGAATATATAACTTCGAAATCTTCGAACAGTTAAAAAATGTTGAGGAGTATAAAATACAGCATAAGTAGCGATAAATAATATAGCGCTATAGGTAATAACGAATTGTACTACCTTTCGTGCTGTATTACATTTACTGAATTAACGATTGGGAAAACATTAGGGCACCTTAAGGCTTTGCCTTTAAGAGTTGAATGCGATAGCGAAATCCGGCCCCTGGTGCACCTTTCAACCGCTAAGTGGATACTCATTCATATATTTTGTTACACACAAAGGCACGCACACAAACACCCACACAAGAGATTAGACGAGCGCGCACTATTATCACCGAAGGGGCTCGTTTTCGTCGTGACACCTTTCGAACAAAATGCGTTAAAGGGGCCCTGGAACACTTTTTCAAGTAATCATGGAATGAATTCACTAGAAAAGCTTATTGCCTCACAAATTCAATGCTGCAAAAATTTTAAGAATCCATCCAATGCGAGTGGAGTTACAAAGGTTTGTCGCATGCTGCGATTGCACTATCTCTTCTCTCGTCCCGACGAAAGCGCTGGAAGCTAACCAGGGTAGGGTGGCAGGCCAAAGAAACTACCGTGCCTCATGACCTTGAGCACTTTTTTTTTCTTCGAACGCGCGGTCTTCTCAGTGTGATCGCGCGCGTACGCGTGGACAAGTAGCGGCCTCCCACGGCTACCTTGGTTACTTGAGTTTTCGTCACACACGCACAGACAATTTTTCGCTTACTATCAACGGTGCCGTCGCCGGTCGCAGGTTTTCTGCTACACGAGCTCTCTAACGGTATCGCGTTAACAGAGGCATGACTGAGGAACTATGAAAAATGAATACTGGGTTGGAGGGAATAAAAGTATGGACTGTGTGTTATTTTTCTCGAAGACATATGGCTACCATAAAGAGCTCCATAGCCCCCATGAGTTCAAAGAGAGTGGTTTCTGTTTCGCCTTCACTACCTTTCCTACAGACGCTGTCTCCTCCTCGACCCTTACCTGTTCATAAAACACGTGTACAATAGAATGTCAGCATTGAGCGTCGAGTCTATCAGGGCTTCACGCTTTTAGAGTCGACGCTGTTATCTCAGCTTGCGCCGTAGAAAACGCATGAAACGAACCAATATCATTTGATCGCGCATGAGAGTCACGCGAACAAAGCCAGAAATGGCGTGCGGCTGCGTGGAAAAAGCAGGGTATGAAGCAATTCACGATTGATCTCCCTCGTACACGAATCGATAGAAATCTCATCTCCTCACGACCTCAACAACCATGCCGCCGTCACGAAATGTATACACCGCAAGACGGGAAGCACCAAGAGAGAATGACACACTCCTTCTTCGTATTTTCAGATGTTGATCAGGGGCGCTTTAACGACACTTCACTTCTTAATTGCGACTCATAAGAAGTTTTCCGGAAACTGTTTCATCGCTGTCACTTTGATGATTGAAGATTATCTACAAAGGAAATTAAGCGCAATGTAATTGGACACATGTGGAACACGCAGACACACTCACAGCACTGTTTGTGTGTGTGTCGTGTTCTTCATGTGTCCCGTATATGCGATGCAATTGTTAAAAAAAATTGGCAGATCCCACGTGCAGTGGGAATCGATGATATGCGAAGCACGATTGAGAAAGGTTAATATGTCACTGTTAAATCAGCACAAAGTTACAATATTGATGTAAGTGATGTCGTACATGACTTTCGTGTCATGATATCATCCTTGGATGTGTCCTTTACCTTCGTCATCTATTCGCATCACGTGATATCAAATTTAGTATACAAGGAGCTAGCGAAACTGGCCGAAAGCACGCTATGAGCGTGGTATGTTGATTGATATGTGAGGTTTAACGTCCCAAAAGCCACCATATGATTATGAGAGACGCCGTACTGGAGGGCTCCGGAAATTTCGACCACCTGGGGTTCTTTAACGTGCACCCAAATCTGAGCACACAGGCCTACAACATTTCCGCCTCCATCGGAAGTGCAGCCACCGCAGCCGGGATTCGATCCCGCGACTTGCGGGATCAGCAGCCGAGTACCTTAGCCACTAGACCACCACGGCGGGGCATAGAGCGTGGTATGTTCTCATGTTCTTACTTGACAAGCCTGTCAGGATTATCATGTTTGCACCAGTCATATATTTCGTCTTCCATTGACGTCCCGTAACACCATATATATGGAGCTATCAAAACAGCCACGAGAGCATCATGAAGGGCCCAATATACTCCAATGTAGCGTTGACGCGCGTGCACACTGGGCACAATGACGCTACGTTAGCAAAACGCGAGCACTCCATTGTCTGACGCCAGGCGCGACCAGCGTCCGTCGGTGCGGCCTGACGGCAATCGCCTCGAAATGCGATATGCTCATATTTCTCTATGATATGCTGCATTTCAGGCCGTAGTTACCCAGACAACATTGCGTCTCCCGGTTTTCGTGATGGAAGGCCACCGGACGCGCTGAAACGCGCATGCGTCAAAGCAACGCAGCGCGCAGCGCGCCGGCGAGTATAGGGCAAGATTGGCGCCTGGCGTGGCAACGCCGGCGTGACGCGACAAAATAAACGCCGGCGAGCACGTCCAGCGCGTTACGTCGAAATTTATTGGCGCCTCTACTGCGGCAACTAGTCATGTTCTACATGACACGCATCTCATGATTACCATGTTTGCACCACTCATATACCTTCATCATCCATTGACGTCACGTAATACCAAATTTGGCAAATGTGAAGCTTGCGAGACGACCGAGAGCGCATCATGAGTGTGGCATGTAGTCATGTTTTTACATGACACGCATCTCATGTTTATCTTGTTTGCACCAGTATCATACCTTCGTCATCCATTCCCGTTCCGTAATACAGAGTTTGGTACATTGTGAAGCTAGCGAAACGGCCGCAAGCACGTCATGAGCGTGGCAAGTAGTCATGTTGGTAATGACACGCATTTCATGATTATTATGTTTGCACGAGTCACATACCTTCGTCATCCATTCACGTACCGTAATGCTAAATTTGGTATACGTGACGCTAGTGAAACGGTCGCGAGAGCATCATGAGCGTGGCATGTAGTCATGTTGTTAAATGACACGCATCTCATGATTATCATGTTTGCACCAGTCACATATACCTTCGTCATCCATTCACGTACTGCAATACCAAATTTGGTATATTTGACGCTAGCGAAACGGCTGCAAGCGCATCATGAGCGTGGCATGTAGTCATGTTGTTACATGACACGCATGTCATAATTTTCATGTTAGGGTCTTTCGCTTGTGTTCGCCATAGAATCATGTCATACCATACCAGTTTTGCAACATTCCATGTGAACCAAACCACCGCAGAAGCTGCAGGAACATGATTGTAAATCATGACATTCATGACATACATCTCATGATTTTTTGCTACGATTAGTCAAATATGTTCTTCATAGAGCCATGTTATGCCATACCAAGTTTGATATCGATACCATTATCGGAACGGCCAGGAGAGCTAAACGTCATAGGTGGCTAGATAGATAGATAGATAGATAGATAGATGGATAGATAGATAGATAGATAGATAGATAGATAGATAGATAGATAGATAGATAGATAGATAGATAGATAGATAGATAGATAAGATAGATAGATAGATAGATAGATAATAGATAGATCGATAGATAGATAGATACGCTCAAAGTCGCCGAAGTTCATTAAGAAATGCTTCGCATTTAATATGCCATACCAAGCCCGCCTTGCAACTTTAAACCTACAAAGGGAACAATTCAATGATACGGGGACACAAACATATTGCTTTAGGAATATTAAGTACCCCGCCGCGGTGGTCTAGTGGCTAAGGTACTCGGCTGCTGACCCGGAGGTCGCGGGATCGAATCCCGGCTGCGGAGGCTGCATTTTCGATGTTGTAGGCCCGTGTGCTCAGATGTAGCCGGTGTGCCCGTGATGTAGGCCCGTGTGCCCGTGTGCTCAAATGTTGTAGGCCCGTGTGCTCAGATTCGGGTGCACGTTAAAGAACCCCAGGTGGTCTAAATTTCCGGAGGCCTTCACTACGGCGTCTCTCATAATCATATGGTGGTTTTGGGACGTTAAACCCCACATATCAATCAATATGAAGGGAACAGAGTGAAGGGACTAAAAGAAACGAATAAATGTGATCACAATCCGCACACACGTGCAGTTGGCGTTCCCATGTAGGTGTGAACGTGGGCGCACGGTAGCCGAAGATGGTGAGAGGGAGAAGGGGCGACGCCTCTCTGCCTGCACACAAGGCGAGCAGGCACAGTGACGTCCCGACACGACAGCGGCTCGACCGCTGCGTCGGGGACACTTCGCATAAGACACAAAGCGATATTGGCACCGTGACCGCCGACACGCGTTGTCCAGGAGAGAGATCTCGAGGTAATGCGATCAGAGGGCTTGTCGTGGCGTCGCCCAGCGCCTAACCGTCCGGCCTTGCCTCTCTCATCTCCATTTGACGGTGATCAAACCAAAGGAGAGATACGAAGCTTGGTCTAACACCGGCAGCGGCGTCGAATAAGACATTGTGGATAAAAGACATTGCGATGCAAGGGATCCGGACAGAGACCGTCGCTCGTCTCCGTGTGTAAAAGAGGAGAATAGAAGGGGAGGACGTCGGGAAAAGGTGAGCGTGGCAGCAATGAAATGAAATACTGGCGAAAGGCTGCGCCGAGGTGTTGCAAGTGGGGATATGGCCACTATCTCTTGTTTTTCTTCGCACCTCGGGTGACGTGCTGCCGGTGTTTGCGCCTCCGGTGGTCGCTGCTTGGAGGGTGGGGATTAGCCTGGGGCACGAAATTGCCCGAGGAGTGCCCAATTTGCAGCCCGACGAGTCCGAGCACCTCTTGAGGAAAAAAAAAACAACAAGCAAACATGTCGGAAGGCGAGAAGGAACGCTACGCAAAAAAAAGAAGAGCGGCTAAGAAGAATGCGGGTAGTGTTTCTTGATGGACGCTTCGTGCACACAAAGGGGGTGAAAAATTGTCATTGTTCAGGACATGAAATTCTTACCCCTCTAGCGTTATTTCCCCCCCCCTCTTTTTCGTTATTCTCGCATTGTAGTGAGGATTACCCGTTCTCAGAAAGGTGAATCATGTTTTTGTCCAACTTGATGGCATCTCTAACACACTTTTTGTCAGCCGGATTCGTTTTCTCGAACGTCAGTTAATCGAAAGCTTCACGACGCTTTGCAGGATGAAGAGAGAGGGAGGAGAGATTGCTCCAGAAGACATGGCGCACTGCCACCGTGAATCAGCACGCCAATAGCCACCGTTGTTTTTTAGAAAGAACGAGGCTTTATTGCATCCTTCGTGAGTGACTTTCAAGAGCTGAAAGCAGATAGCAGCAATGACCGATAGCCACGTTTACGAGAACGCGACAGAATGCGACGCTATAGCGCATCGCCTTTGTTAGCGCATCACAACTAGATCGTTTTCATGTGGCACAGTGAACTATCTCGAAAACAGTCTCCTTTTATTTTGTCGCCCCCCCCCCCCTTCCCCAGGCTGCCATGTGGGCTGGTGTTGGCCGAGGGGTACGCTCAAAGCTGGGGCGACGTAAATTAACTGTATATGGTCCCTACAGTCACTCAGCGCGACGTGAAATCGGGAAGGGGGGGGGGAATGTCTCCATTTCTGGCGATTGGTGGTACTCAATTTGATTTACCCATAGAAGCACCATGGATCCTATTTTATGATAAATTTTCGGTTTAACAAAACTGTAATATTGACCCTTTTGTGCATATATGTGCGTTTGTTCCTGCACGTTTTATTGTGTGCATTTGCATTTGCGATCGTTGCATTGCAATTGTTGCATATATACCGGACAACTTGAGGAACAAGTCAGGCCGATAGACCAAGCTAACATCACGTCGTGTGTGCTCTTCCTATGTACCTGTGTTTTCAACGTCATGGCTTTATTGAATGTAGCCTGACGTTGCTGTGTGTCGGAAGAAGTGTTTACAGACTATTTCCACAAAACGGGGCCCCTGCTCGAAGAAGGGGGCTGAGATTTTCTCAAGCGGAGAGGGTAGAGAACACATTTATATAGGCTGCTTATGTATATGTGTGTGCATATGTGCACTGATCAATTATCACCAGATACGACGGCAGGATTCCTCTTAGTATTCCGCTTGGGGTATCAGACGTGACCCGAAAATGAACCAGCCGCAAAATACTACATCCGTACAAAAGTCGATGTCTGACTGGTAACCCTCGTCGCTTCCCTTAAGTCAGTCACGTTCGTGAAGTGGTTTTTAACAGCAAGTCAAGCATATCTTTCTTCACGGTTATACGGCTCGATCGAAACCGGCCCCAATGTGGAGCTTTTCCGAGCGTCTCATTTCTCTTGTCTTTCATCGTTGTCGGTGTGTGGTCCCCCGAATCTCAAGAGCATTTTTGTGCGCTAGACTGCGCCTCCTTAGGTTCTGTTTCAGCCGAAGCGGTCCTGTGTGACTGGCCGAGCTAACAAGCTGGACGCCGGAGCACGATCGTGACTTGACCGGCAGGCAAAGACGCGACGTGCTCACTATAGACACGGCACGAAGCGCAACTGTTCTGTCATTCGAGTGGCGCCGAGTTGTGGACCCTGCATTTCGATACGCAATCTCACTTCGGCCTCTCAGAGCATACAAAAATAAAACGGGAAGAATTGTCAGAGAAAACGCCACCCCGACAAAAAGAATACATGCTTAAAACTCGGATATTTGTTATATGTTTACTTACTTTTCCCACGTCCTCCCTGCTTTCTTCAATCCATCTTTTCATCCTCCTGCGTCTGGCATATTAGGCAAGAGTAAAGGTGAACCGCGGTGCTGAAGTCAAGATGAAAGCTCCGGTCGATTCAATTCAAGCTCATTACTCTATAACGACACTTTTATTACCTCCCCGCATTTTCATTTATGTGCTGGCTGATCGAGAAAACTCTCCGTCTGCCCGTCTGTCACGCTAGACGACCATCGACAAGAAGAAGAAGAAGAAGAAGAAGAAGAAGAAGAAGAAGAAGAAGAAGAAGGAGGACAAGAAGAAGAAGAAGAAGAAGAAGAAGAAGAAGAAGAAGAAGAAGAAGAAGAAGAAGAAGAAGAAGAAGAAGAAGAAGAAGAAGAAGAAGAAGAAGAAGAAGAAGAAGAAGAAGAAGAAGAAGAAGAAGAAGAAGAAGAAGAAGAAGAAGAAGAAGGACAAGAAGAAGAAGGAGGACAAGAAGAAGAAGAAGAAGAAGAAGAAGAAGAAGAAGAAGAAGAAGAAGAAGAAGAAGAAGAAGAAGAAGAAGAAGAAGAAGAAGAAGAAGAAGAAGAAGAAGAAGAAGAAGAAGAAGAAGAAGTAGTAGTAGTGGCCAATACAATTGTTCTGACAGGGCTGCATTCGAATGCGCATATGAACGCGTTGTATTCGCGGTGCAAAAAGAAATGTAAAAGAAAAACATACTTTTCGAAGACATGATACATTTCGTGGTAGCATAAAAGAAGCTCGTTCAAGGACGACACACAAAGATGACGTGGAGGACTGGACATATAAAGCAAAACAAAACTTCGCAAATGGGGCTGTTTGAGAAACTGACGAGCGCTGGTTAGAAGACACCATTCGGATGCCATTTGAAAACGAAGTGCATGGTATAGGTAGGATACCCCCTGCAAAAAAACCTTTATGAGCACTTGCGAAATAACAGCGTGAGGCCATGCTGTGTAGTCTCGAGCTGACTATTTATCCATCTCTTTCTTACTCTTCTTCATTTCTATTTCTTTCCTTTATATTATTCTCCCTTTCCCCCAACCCAATCATAGGGGGCCAACCGAGTCAAGCTTGGTTAACCTCCTTGCCTCCTCCCTCCTCGCTTTCTACGCTTACGTATCACTAAGACAACTACCGGAGAAGATTTCGCGTGGATTCTTCTAACAGCGGATGTGTTTTAGGTGGCCGTAAAAACTTTCTGCGCAGGAAATCATCACAGGTGTGTATGCAGAACAGGAATTGTGCAAGCCCCGCTACCGAGTACGGCTGGTATAAAGAAGTAGAGAACGTGAAGTACGTAAAAAGGTAGAGAGGGAAAGAAAAATATACGAGGAGAAAAAGAAAGGAAGAATCATATAGAGAAAATAGAGAAAAAAAATGGACAAAGAGAGAGGGAAGGAGAATATAAAAGGAAAAAATACAGCGCGGAACACACACACACACACACACTATATCATATATATATATATATATATATATATATATATATATATATATATATATATATATATATATATATATATATATATATATATATAGAGAGAGAGAGAGAGAGAGAGAGAGAGAGTGAGAGTGAGAGAGAGATGGATAGATAGAGAGAGGGAAATAAAGAACAATAATGAGGAAATAGAGCGAGAGAGATAGAGGAAAAAATAAATATAAAGCGAAAATCGAGCGAGAAAAAAAGAGAAGAATAGAGGGAATTAACGAATTATAAAAAAGAAATAGAGTGAGGAGAAAGAGAAATAGAGATAGAAGAGAGAAATATAAAGAGAAGATAAAGCGAGAAAAAGAGAAAGAGAAAGCGAATGAAGAAAAAAACAATAGGCATATATAACGACAGAAAGACAGAAACAGACATAGAAGTAAAGAGAAAGAACGAGAGATGCGGAAAAGAGATAGAAAAATAACAGGAAACGACATACAGAAGGAAAGTGAGAAATAAAGACGAACAAATGAAAAACAAAGACGAAAGAAAAAGGCACAAAGAAAATGAGGATAGAAAGGGCACGCAAGAGAAAAAAAATGGATATACAGAGAAATAGAAAGCAGCAGGTATAAATAACAAACAGAAAGGAAAAGAAAGAAAAAAATCACAGCATATCCAAGAGGTGAATGATGACAAGTGGGTATGCACGGACGGATGGACGGATGGATGGACACGTGAACGCTTCGCCCCACTCATCATTATCCACTCCACACATATACTGTGACGCCGTGTTTTTTTGACATGCAATGCAATGCAACTGGCCACTACGATGATTACGACGACAGGGACATACGAGCCAATGCATGAGGACGTTCGCCCCTATATAGAGAAACAAGGTGATTCCCCCAATCCCCCTCTTACTTCATCCTTTACACTGCTAATGCGAAACTGCCACAATTTTTAAAACCATATTGCGCTTTGAAACTGACTTGAAACTTATAGCAAAATTTGCGGCACCAACCTCGTACAACGAGAGTTATTTTGAATCTTCTACCAGGTCACAATCATCGCGACATCTAATGGCCTTACATGGTGTAACTTGTCGCAAGAAAGACTTTCACCCGGAATTTGGGGTTTCGAGTTATGGAACGCGTATTTGTGCTGCGATGCACAGTGACATCGTGGCAGGATATTGTAAGCATAAAACGATACAGCAAAGACGTAAAGTTCAGCACCTGCGGAAAACGCAGGGTCGCAATGTAGGTAGCGCCTGAAAGTATAATGTTTTTAAACAAGGAAAGGCATGATGCAGAACTCCCGCAAGAAGAAACGATTCAATCGATAGGCTGCAGACAGACCCACACAATGAGCACTGGAAATAAATGCTTCAAATGTGAATCAGCAAATTGTGTGGGTTAAACTTCTTAAGAAAAAGAGCCCTCTTCATATCTTTTTCGTGTGCGCTTGTTCACAGAAGACATTTTTACTATCTTCAATATGCATGCGTTCATCCTAACGCAAATAAGTGCAATGTTTGTGGCAATACCCCATAAGAGGGGGGGGGGGGACGCTGTGACTGTCGCGCTGCGAAAAACCATGTTTGGCAACACGGCTGGTTTTCAGCTGCTTTGGTAGTTCTTTCAGAATCACAGGCAGGTAATCAAGACGGCGCCGTGGTGCCGTGGCCTATACGTACGGAAATCTACGTCGGGGCTCGGGGTTTGTCCGAGAGACCAAGAACGGCAGCTCCCGAATTTCGTGCTTGCAGGGAAAGCGACTCACACCTCGCTGCTGCCTTGTTTACTTACCCCCTCTTTTTCTTTCTCTCTCATTCTCTCAAAATGCGTGTTAGCTAACTCGTTCATTGTTCGCATGCGCTGGAAGCAATTATTGGCAGTGGCTGAGTCTTTCCCCACCAAACTGGGCGCACGTGCGTGCAAAAAAAAAAAAAAAGGCAGCGACGGAGAACTTTGGTTATCGTGCGCGACGCCTGTCCTAAACCGCTGCTTTGCCACCGACTCCCTAATTCAATACTATCACGCAAGGCCGGGGGTTTGTGTAGATTAATCGTCGCGCGAACGAGCCGCGGGCTGTTTGGCGAGAGAACCGGTACCGCTCTCGCTCTGACGACGATTTTCGCGCTGCCTATAGCGTCCGTTATACCTTTTACGTTTTGCTCGACGTTTAGTCGATTTCCCAAAGTCGGTGCAATTGTGCTGCGAGCAAACAGGCACTTCTGGCGAGGGCAGTACAACAGGCACGATTCACGGAATGCACAGAGGAGAGCTATAGATATTGTTGTTACGTCAGCAACGCGTTGTTTTGCATGGACGTTGGTTTTGAAGAGCATAACCTCAATGTTCCTCGCAAAAATATTCTCTCATTCTTGCCCCTGTTTTTACAACCACTAGAATGCGAAGCCGCTGTAGCGACGATTCTTTTCCGGTGGGTCTGTAAATCCAATTTGGACCGGTGGCTTTCGCATGGTAGCCGAAAGTCATGCTTTACAGCTGTTTGCGCCACAGTCGGCACGCGAGAAAGACAAAAAAACAGGCAGGTTTGACTAAGCCGAGAGGAAATTCATCGGGCTGTGAGGGCATCACTTGCGACGGTAATTTAGCGTTACTGAAAAGGAATTTCGTGATGCGACTCAACAAGGAGCTGTTGCGAAGCGTGCTGCCATTGTTCGGGGAAATAAGGCATTCACAAGTGACCTTTATTTTTGTTCTCCCCTTTTAAACAACACCTCTACCTCTCACACCCAGGCTCACTTGACCACGTCATCTGTGGTGCTTTTTGCGCGAGGAATAATTGATCTGCACAGAGCTCTAGATTGCTGGCAGTCGACAGATCCGGCCACACTGACAGGTTGCTCTCCGTGACACTCAATGCCGGAATACGCGGCTTGTTGAGCAAAGATAGATAGATGTTTGGTCACGAGCACAACATGCACTGCCAAGATAACGAAGAACAGCTGTTGATTTCAGGCACCAGTGCAGCAACACATGCCTAGAGGCATGCACCTAGAATACATAGCCGGAGGCTACCAGTTGTGTGTCGCTGTGTACCGACGGCAAAGGTACATTAGTAAAATTATGTGATACTTCAGCTTTCCCGCTCACCACCGCAGGATTTATGGATTCGAATTCCCACTTAAGCAAAAATTGCTGCGTAGTCCTCGACCTGGGCCGCGCACAAGTGTATATACCGCAGCCAAAGAACCGGGACAACGAACGTATCACGTATAACACGCAGGTACCATGCTGCTTACCATTGGTGAAACTCTGCCTGAGGTGGCTTACTGAACAATTGAAAAACCTAAGAGGCTTACTATTTAGGGTGGAAGAATGCAAATCCGAGTACCAGAGGAGATGTAGACCATTCGGATAATCCCGATGAAGAGTATGCTCGCACATGCAACAGGGTGACGACAAACACGACCGAAGCTTACCACTGAGTCTTTTTGTATAAACTTTTATTGATACTCGAGCGAACAGGTACAAAAATTATGTATAAAGTTTTCGAGGTCTATATAGAGGGCTGATAAAAACAATAAAAAAACAACGTTCCGCGTCTCAATATTCAACCACTCAAAGCAAGAGGAATGAATCGGAGAAACACGGGATGTGCTGCACAAAACGCGGTCGCAGTTCTTAGGCCTTCAACTAACGTGAACAGCTGTCTAATAAAACCATGCCAGCAAACTCTTACTTATGCTTCTCAATGGCCACTTATATGAGCGCGCAACAAGAACCACACGTTAAAAAACCAGATCAAAACTAAAAGCGACTGCAAACGCTGTTTATTTGTGATAAGATTCACGTCACACTTAGTTCAATCATTGTGCAGACGCGTCAAAGTGAAGCGGCTATTGAACCTTGCAGCACAAGGGTGTCAAAAGAAGAATATTTGGAGCAAAGCGTGGCTTTTAGATACCACCGAAAACAGCGGTAACTGGTGCTTTACGAAGGCAACGCCGACTGCCAGAGCTGCGGGCATCGCGCACAAGCAGTGGCAGCAGTGGCGCATGTGAAACAAACGCAAGTCCGCGCGTCCTGCTGCCGCTTCATCACCGCGACCCCTGCCGCTCAGTCGCTCGAAACAGGCTTAAGTCTTGTTATCTTTTAGGGACGAGCTCCTTAAGCCGTGGGCCGTGCGTTCTAGATGTACGTAGTAGTCGCAGTAGTAAGTTGTCACCTCTAGTTTAGTCCTTGGAGTGTCCGCTGGATGGCGATACTTGTATATTATCAACATATAATCTATGGTTTCTCCCATTTCCCTGCCCCTTTCTGAATAATAAAGTTTATTCCTCCTCCAATTAAAAGATGCGAGTTGGCGGTATTTTGAGTGTTCACGATATGGACGGACGCGCGGACGGACACATGAATGGCAGACAGACAGACGCACGTACGAATGGATGGGCGGACGGATGGACGGATGCATGCACAGACGCACGGACGAACGCACGAACGAACGCACGGAGGGACGGAAGCAAAAACGCACGGACAGACTGATAGACTCTTCGTGTCACTCATCACCATTCATGCCATAGATATGCTGTGATTTTTTTTCTCTCCATAGGTGGATGCAGATCACGTGTGTGGAAAATACGCTGATAAATTTCTCGGGTAAATCACGTGTGGTAAGAACCACGTTCCGCAGCACTTTGTCCATTCATATGTTCACATATAATTATTATTTCGAATCACTAACGTTTTAACGAGTATTACTTTCATAGCATTATTTCAGAGGCTGGCTGTGTGCGCTTGACTATTTTATCTAAAAGTATGATAGAGATGCCGTAGATGTTCACGACCGTGCTGACAAAACCAGAAGGGCTGCTGTATTTCAGATTTACTCAGGGATACTCAGTGGCTGGTCGAAGCTACACCACAAGGGGATGACAAGGGCTCCGTAGTTGCTATCAAAGGCATCTTCTCTTCTCCCAGGTTTTGAACGTCTCCATAATGCACCCACAAGTGAAATTGTGTGTCATACATCTTATTAAAAAACGCGTAAGACAGCTTTGAAGCAAGTATTATATCGGATCGTGAATGAATAGTGACAAAACAGCATTTTCCCCGTAAACTATAGGGGATAACGATACAGAAAACAAAACAAAAAATTGTCCCCATATCTGCATGTTAATCTGCAAATGTCGTCGAAAGACGATAGTCTTGTATGTGGAGAGAGTGGACAAAACATTTATTTGATGTTCTGCGCAAGAAAATCGGTGAATGGTATTCTGGAGGCGGTGCGTTAGAGCGCCTCGAGCGTGCAGCCGAAGCGAACGAGCGCATCAAGTCACGTCACACGTGAGACACGAGCGCCAACTGGCAGTTTTCTTGCAAAACAAAGCGCGTGGCTCTGATACGGGTGTGCGCGCCCGTCTCAGAGGTGATAAGGTGTAGAACGCAAGGTGACGGGTAGGTGCCACCACCGTCTCGTCTTAGCAAAGTGTTGGAAACACGCTCCTTTTCGCGCAAGCGTTGCATGGTCAGCGCAGCGTGATAAGCACTACGGTCATTAGAATTACTTATGTATGCCTTTTCTAGTAAAAGACGCACCTGCAGAATATATACGTGTTGTTATGGTGCCACAGACGTGCGCAACAACTGCTTTTTAATCGACAATTGCACGAGTATGAACGCTCAGCAACATTGGTGCGCGGTGCGGATGGGGTCGGCCATTTCAAGTACCCGATGCTGTTAAGAGTGGACAGACAGACAGACAGACAGACAGACAGACAGACAGACAGACAGACAGACAGACGGACGGACGGACGGACAGACGGACGGACAGACAGACAGACAGACAGACAGAAGGACAGACGGACAGACGGACAGACGGACAGACAGACAGACCAAAATGTTTGCGTCTAAGGTCCCCAAAAAAGACTATCGTCTGTAAAAACTGCTGGCATGCTTCGACCCAGGCATCTGAACGAGTCATTGCTACTGAATACTCGAAAACTTTTCGACCTAAAAGGTTCACCGATGACAATATCGCTTCGGACAAACGTTTACATCTAGGATCTGGGCACAAATTTTTGCAGACATAAGAAACATCCATATATCAAAGCAGGTCACAGAGAAACAAAATGGGAAAAAAAAGAAGAAAGAGGGAATAATGTGAAGCTTTTTTCATCAAACACTGTAGAGCAGAAAGGTGCAGAAGATAAATATTTCTAATAGAAGTAAGCGCCTATAGGCAAAAGCAGGGTTCTTGTTAGAGCCAAATTGCCTGCAGCTTAAGATGCAGCCTCCTTAAAGAAGGATTATCTTTATGCACCAGTCTTCCGTGGAGCCTAAGTTCTTATTTTGACATTCTTATGTACCTGTATATTCATCTCGGCGTCGTCTATTTGATTTACTTCTTCGCAAGATGTTTACTACAGCCATGGTATTACTGCCTAAAAGATTTCACAGAAACAAAAAAAAAAAGAAAGCTTTCACTTGTCGTGAGTTGCATAGAAGAAACACAAACAATTTGAAAGCCAAGCACTTGTTCCTGCAGGATTGGGCATGTGCTACAGATGAAAAGGCATACATGTACTGCAATGACCGTGCTACAATTATTATTCGCATTGAGCCACCAGCTACTTCTACAAATTAATAGGAGGTCGAATCGGAGTGGGACGTAGATATAAACTGTCAATCATCTGGGGCAGACAGCCGCATACCTAAGGCGCATACCCGCCAACGGGTATGTGCCAGATGTTTGGCCAAATGGTTTGACGACGTAAGCGATGGGACTGCCACATTATCCAAATAATGACCAGCGAATCATATTTGTCAAACCCTCTTACCCTCCCATACTAATTATTTTAACCCCGAGTTACGGGGGTGATCACGAGAACAGCCACACGTAAGTGTATAGATAGATAGATAGATAGATAGATAATAGATAGATAGATAGATAGATAGATAGATAGATAGATAGATAGATAGATAGATAGATAGATAGATAGATAGATAGATAGATAGATACTCAAAGTGCCTGCATACGCAAAGAAATGCTTCACTTTTAAAATTGTGCACAATGGGCTGCACCGTCTGTGACGTCTTTCTCTCCGTAACAAACACAAATATTTAATGAACGCTAGTAATTCACCAATTGGTAACAACCTGGGTCGCACGTTTCGGCTTCGCTTGTTCACTATCTATGCCGAGTGCTAGGACGGCAATTCTCAAGTGTGGAGCAATTTAAGGGCTCGGGCTCTCGAATTTGTCGTACGCTGTCATCGCAAGGCGTAACGCAAGATAACCACGTGTAAAATAGAAAAAAACGATAAAAAATGAGCGAGAAACAGAAAAACAAAAAAGGCAGAGAAATGGAAATAAAGAGATTTGAAGGGTGGAAAAAAGAAAGAAGAAAAACTGAAAAGAGAAAAAAGAATGAGAAGAGAAAAAAAACAAATAAAACTGAATAGTAACAAGGAAGGCTGCCTAGCTTCACATATCCTTCGGGATTGGCACCACTAGCTTGAACCTCCCTCACCTTTTTTTTTTAATTCGCTTTCGTCCCCGTTTGGCCTTTGTGAACATCTTTCCCATTTGCACAGTACCACCTAATTGCCTATGTACTGTAAAATTGCCTATGTACTGACAATTTTCTTCCCTCTTTCCCTCCTCTTTTCTCTCACCCTAACACTCCCCTTTCTCATTCTCCAAGCGTAGAGTAGCAAGCCGGACATGTGCCGGGTTAACCTCCCTGCCGTCTCTCTTGCTGCTCATCCTTCCTTCCTTTGTCCCTGATTAGTCGAAACACTCCTGAAACGTTTAGGCAGTGTTCTTTTTATTTCTTGTTCTTTAAATCATTAAGAAGTTTGCGCATAATGAAGACGCCGTCGTTTCGTATATTTTGCTCCGATTACCAGCATTTACGCATTTTACTGTTGGCACTTTCAAATTCGCTTTAGTCAACATACTTTTCGTTCCATTTTCAGGGTTTTGATCGTTTTCCCTTGCAAAATGAGAAGGGCTATCTTAAAAGCTTCGACCCGCATTTCTAGTGTATGAATGTCATCAGCTGTGAGAAGGAGGCCGTCGGAATAATGGGGCAGCGTCTTCAGTTTTCTCCCTATGTTCCCTGGTAGGTCCAGCAAAACTTGGCAGTTTTTTTAATTGCTCAGTAATTACATCCCAATAAATGTCCGCAACAATGTGATGAATATTTACGATTTCATTTTTTACCTCAGACGTTGGAAGCCATTCCTCACGAGTCAAGCTTCGCAATTATGCCACGTACTTTAATCACTCTAGAATAAAGTATCACTAACACACTGCGCACCTTGGCCCCGGGCAAAGCTTAGAAGGCAAAGCTTAGCTTAGAACCTTAAATCCAAATTTAGTAAGTGAAGCTTACATCGTGTCTCCCACTTTCTAAAGCTTTCATTTCTGAAAGTCGGGAAATATGAATAAGTCGAAAGTTACAAAAGCCGGAAAGCAAAACAGTGCTGAAGGTGGTAAGTACGAAGCTGAGAAACATGTTTCTGCCGGAAAGCAAGAATTATTCGTTTCAGCGAGACGTAATTCACTGAATAGTTATTCGCGTGCTCGGAATTTCCACACGCAAGCTTCTTTTCAATGCCCGAGCGAATGGATTGTTCGTGACGTTTTCAAACGTGACTCCCATAGCGATGAGGTGCTCGTGTTTTCTCGCATCAAGTTTCAACACAGTTCGAGCAGTCCGCCACGATTGCTGAACGCATATGGTTCTCGCGACGTGATGATCATCAGTGAAGTGACCTGCCACGGAGGTCTAGTGTTTTCGGTGCTCGGCATCTAACAAACACGGTCATGGTATCGATCAGTGAGCATTTTCGATGAAGGCGAAAAATGCCCGAGGTGGGCGTTATCATATTGAAGTGCACGTTGAAAAGCCCCATATGGTCGAAATGTCCGAAGCCCTTCACTACGGCGTCTTTCGTAGTCATGTCGTTGTTTGGGGAGGTAAAAGTCCAAGAACTATAATGATTATCGACGAAGCGATAAGCGAACAAAACAAAACTGACGCGAACTAGAGAAAAAAGCTCGCATTTCTTTGTGCTTTGTTCGTTGTAGACGTATAAACGAAACACCCAGAGAAGGCGATGTTTAATGTCTTCGATTCCTCCTTTGAAACAGCCACATGGACAGTTCTTGAAATACATGCGCACACAAACGAAATTCAAAACGAAAATGAAATGCAAAACAAAAAATGAAATACAAACGGACTTGAATATCATGGCTATCGTACGTAAAACCTCAGATTTAATTATTTACTCTTAAAAAGGCTGCTGTGTGCAGGCCGTCACCTTTATTTTTATTTATTACTTCCGATAGCAATTGCCTCACTTTCAAATACCTATAATACGTACTCACGGCTATATGACTATCTGAACAGTTTTGGGAAGAGGAAAAAAATATAGAGAGAATTATTTTAATGGGAAGCTGGAGAGGTTTGCCTGCTTTATCACATGACAGGCTACTCAAGTTGCCGGGTGATGACATGATATATACAATAATAAACACAGAACACGTACAGTTACATACATGCATAACAGTCACATAACACATGAAATCACTCACACGCACTGCACTACTTACAATGTTTCGTTCAAGCCTGTGGCCCGTAAGAATGTCAATAGCGCTTTTGTACAGCCTAACGCACTGAAGGTGTTCCGCCATGTGCCTAGAATATTTTTTAACTCAAAGTTTGTGTCCTGTTGTATTTCTAAGGCCATCTTCAGAGACTGTATCACTGATGCGTATTTCGTACAATCACAGACGATATTATCGTTGTCCTCAACGAAGTTACATTGTGTACGAAATGCTGAGTCGGACAGTCCAATTTCGTTCGCGAAGTAGTCCGTATATGCAACGTTTATTCGGATGCGTTGTAAACACGTTTCATCTTGCCTGTTGAGATTTCACGGCATCCTGAAGTCACACGATGGATCGATCTTGTACAGAGGCCCATACTGTTGGCTAGGGCCTGTCTAGAGGGATCGCTGGAGGCGCCAGGTGTGTGCCGACACTAGCGTTGCTGCGTTTTGCCTCGAGAAACGTATCTCGACGATTTCTGCTGAAGTGTCATGTCCCGTTTTGGCAGCGTCATCAGCCCGGACGTTGCCTTGTATCCAGCAGTGGGCAGGGTAACACAGAAAAGTTAGCTAGCTCTTAGATTGGTTGTCTACCCTGGGAAGGGGCAAAGTTTGAATGATTACTCACCCAACTTGAGACATCGCAAAAAAAAACAACATAGTTTTCGTTTCCTTTGTATGCAGTGGTAATGAACGCTCACCATGCAGTGGTGTCAGAAAACACGTAAAAAAGTGTTTTACTTTGAATTTAA